>SJXQ01010794.1:60080-116405 GCA_006408695.1 Aepyceros melampus | reverse complement strand
GCCCTCTATCTATCAGATCTAGACCCTTAAATCTATTTCTCACTTCCACTGTATAATTATAAGTGATTTGATTTAGGTCATACCTGAATGGTCTAGTGGTTTTCCCTACTTTCTTCAATTTAAGTCTGAATTTGGCAATAAGGAGCTCATAATCTGAGCCACAGTCAGCTCCCGGTCTTGTTTTTGCTGACTGTATATAAGCAAAGAATATAATCAGTCTGATTTCGGTGTTGACCATCTGGTGGTGTCCATGTGTAGAGTCTTCTCTTGTGTTGTTGGAAGTGGGTGTTTGCTATGACCAGTGCATTCTCTTGGCCAAACTCTATTAGCCTTTGCCCTGCTTCATTCCGCATTCCAAGGCCAAATTTGCCTGTTACTCCAGGTGTTTCTTGACTTTTTACTTTTGCATTCCAGTCCCCTATAATGAGAAGGACATCTTTTTTGGGTGTTAGTTCTAAAAGGTCTTATAGGTCTTCATAGAACCATTTAACTTCAGTTTCTTCAGCATTACTGGTTGGGGCATAGACTTGGATTACCGTGATATTGAATGGTTTGCCTTGGAAACGAACAGAGATCATTCTGTTGTTTTTGAGATTGCATCCAAGTACTGCATTTCTGACTCTTTTGTTGACCATGATGGCTATTCCATTTCTTCTAAAGGATTCCTGCCTGCAGTAGTAGATATAATGGTCATCTGAGTTAAATTCACCCATTCCAGTCCATTTTAGTTCACTGATTCCTAGAATGTCGACATTCACTCTTGCCATCTCCTGTTTGACCACTTCCAATTTGCCTTGATTCATGGACCTGACATTCCAGGTTCCTATGCAATATTGCTCTTTACAGCGTCGGACCTTGCTTCCATCACCAGTCACACCCACAGCTGCGTATTGTATTTGCTTTGGCTCCATCACTGGTCCCATTACTTCATGGCAAATAGATGGGGAAACAATGGAAACAGTGACAGACTTAATTTTCTTCGGCTCCAAAATCATTACAGATGGTGACTGCAGCCATGAAATTAAAAGATGCTTACTCCTTGGAAGAAAAGCTATGACAACCTAGACAGCATATTAAAAAGCAGAGATATTACTTTGCTGACAAAGGTCTGTCTAGTCAAGCTATGGTTTTTCCAGTAGTCATGTGTGGTTGTGAGAGTTGGAAGGCTGAGCCCAGAAGAACTGATGCTCTTGAACTGTGGTGTTGGAGAAGACTTTTGAGAGTCCCTTGGACTGCACAGAGATGAAACCAGTCAGTCCTGAAGGGAATCAACTCTGAATATTCATTGGAAGGACTGATGCTGAAGTAGAAACTCCAATCCTTTGGCCACTTGATACAAAGAGCCAATGCATTGGAAAAGACCCTGATGCTGGGAAAGATTGAAGGAGGGAGGAGAAGGGGATGACAGAGGATGAGATGGTTGGATGGCCTCACCGACTCGATGGACAGGAGTCTGAGCAAAGTCTGAGAGATGGTGAAGGACAGGGGTGCCTGGCGTGCTGCAGTCCATGGGGTATCCTGAAGGGAATCAACTCTGAATATTCATTGGAAGGACTGATGCTGAAGTAGAAACTCCAATCCTTTGGCCACTTGATACAAAGAGCCAATGCATTGGAAAAGACCCTGATGCTGGGAAAGATTGAAGGAGGGAGGAGAAGGGGATGACAGAGGATGAGATGGTTGGATGGCCTCACCGACTCGATGGACAGGAGTCTGAGCAAAGTCTGAGAGATGGTGAAGGACAGGGGTGCCTGGCGTGCTGCAGTCCATGGGGTCACAGTCGGACATGACTGAGCAACTGATCAGCAGCAGCAGACACGTCTGGCCTGCAGACGCGCTTAGTTTGGTCTTCACATTTAAAAACTCTTGTTACCAATATATGCATTTTTAAGCCAGAAGGAAAAGCTCACATTAAAATCCCAGTGTCTGGCTTTCCTTAAGGAGGCATCAGGTCATCTGGTAACACTGGACTCACATTCTCAGCTGTCAGTAACTGACTGGAGTTTGATGCAGTCCCCACCACTCCCTGTTGCCTTAACACAGGGCCGGCTTTGCCCTCGGGCCTGCCAGGCCTCTGCAGGCATGTGATGGTGTAGCCCCAGCTCCACGTCTCTTAAATAATGAAATTGCTTGGTATTTCTCTATCTTCCCAAGAGCCCAAAGAACTTACTTATGAACTCACACAGCAGGAGGTAGAATTGGTCCCACTTAACAGATGGGGAAATGGAGGCCCACGGAGATGGTAAATAATGAGCTCAAAGTCAATGAGGGAGCAGGAGAGCTGTGTTGAGTCCAGTCTTCAGGCTTCGAGGCCAGCTGTTCATCCTCTTTCTGCCTTCATCTCTGCTCCCGCCATAAAGAGGGTGCTGGGAGGGGAAGGCTGGGAGGAGAGGAAACCCTCCTAGAGGAGGAAGGGGATGATGAGGCCTCTAGAGGAAAACAAGGGCCGACTTGCTCATTGGCCCGAGAGGATGGTGCCTGGGCCCCAGGACACTCTAGAGACTCATCAAAAATGTTCTGCTGCTGCTGCTGCTAAGTCACTTCAGTCGTGTCTGACTCTGTGTGACCCTATAGACGGCAGCCCACCAGGCTCCCCCGTCCTTGGGATTCTCCAGGCAAGAACACTGGAGTGGGTTGCCATTTCCTTCTCCAATGCATGAAAGTGAAAAGTGAAAGTGAAGTCGCTCAGTCATGTCCGACTCTTTGCGACCCCATGGACTGCAGCCAACCAGGCTCCTCCATCCATGGGACTTTCCAGGCAAGAGTACTGGAGTGGGGTGCCATTGCCTTCTCAGAAAAATGTTCTAATTCCCTTTAAAATCAGAAGGGGAAAATAAAAGTAACACAGCCTGGGTTATATTCATCTTTATACCAACACAGCCATAAAAAACTTTAAATTATTATTATTTTTTTAATGGAGGAAGGGACTCATGAAGGCAAGAGTGCCCAAAGCCCGTAGAAGTCCTGCCCTAGAGCCAGAAGCTGCATTTAATATGGTCTCTCCTCCCCTCTGGCTTCCCAGGGGGCTCAGTGGTAAAGAATCTGCCTGCCAATGCAGGAGATGCGGGCTGGATTCCCAGGTCGGGAACAGCCCTTGGAGAAGAAAAGGACAACCCACTCCAGTGGTCTTGCCTGGGAAATCCCATGGACAGAGGAGCCCAGCAGGCTACAGTCCATGGGGTCGCAAAGAGTCGGACAAGACTAAGCGGCTAAATAACTCCTCTCTCATCCTGCGGAGGCCAGCGATTCTCTGTCTTGTGGATAAATAGGAATCATTCAGAGAACTTATTGACAGGAGAGCAATGCCTGGATCCCACCATCAGACAGTCTGACTCGCCAGGCCTGGGCCGGGACCCAGGCCTCGGCACTGTTCCTGGGGTGAACGCCCTGCCCTCTGTGGGATGCTGACCATGTGGTCCTTGGCACTCTCTGGGGGGTCTATCGCTCTAAGCCTCTTCCTTGCAGAGGTCCCTCCAGCCTAGTGGCCACCAGCACCTTGCCTGGGATGGGCTGGCCATCGCTCTGGTCCCAAGGGACGCCTGCAGCCTCTTTGTCCCCTCTCAACCCTACCGCCTTTTTCTTAATTGTCCCCGCTTGGCCTGCGGGCCTGTCTTTTCTAACTAGCCTGGAGGAAGGGGTGGTAATTGAGGTGCAGCCTCTCTCCCTGGCAGGACTCTTAGAGTTAATTAGAGGAGAGGACCTCTGGGCTGGCAGTTATTTTTTAATTGTTTGTGGGTCCAACATAAAAGCTAATGACAGAGGAGGGAGGCTTAGTTAGCAGCACACTCCTGACTTCTAAATTTGTCTAAGAGGTCATTTGCAATTTGTTAACATTTTTCACAAGGGTGAATTCAATTAGCAGTCCCTGCACCGGTGCTCAGCAGAGAGTGACAGGATTGGCAGAGAAGCTGGACCGGGCTTCCAGGAAGCTCCTCCCAGCCTTGAGCGCCTGAGCTGGAAACTCGGGAGCTCTCCCCACACCCCGCCCCCCAACACTGCACACCCCACTCCTGACCCAGCCAGCTGTGACTTGAGCCCCTCTGGAGAGAAAAGGCTCGACACAGCCAAATGGAGGAAATAGCCTCTAGACCAGGGGTGCCCAAACTCCAGAATCTGATGCCTGATGATCTGCGGTGGAGTCGATGGAATCAGGGTAATGCACTCGAATCATCCTGAAAACACCCCCCTGAACCCACAATCAGTCCATGGAAAAACTGTCCTCCACAAAAGCGACCCCTGGTGTCAGAAAAGGTTGGGGACTGCCACTCTAGACTCCTAGGGAATCTGTGTGCAGGGGGATCTTGGCATCTGGGGAACCAGGTGAGCACCAGATAGGGGATCCCCACCAGGGAGTATAAGGCTGGTAGCGAGAGCACGGGCAGAAAGATCAGGCCTGATAGGGACAAAATAGATAATTAAATAGTTAATCCCACTAGGGAATTGTAAATAGAAAAATGTAGGAGACCCCTGTAAGTTAATGATCCTCGAGAAAGCAGGGTTGCTTAACCACAAAGCCAAGCAGGCTTGCTTAGCAACAAAACACGCAACAGAAGCCCCAGCCCTGCTCCTAAACAATGAAAGAGCGGTGGTGTGAGACCCACATCCTGCCCAGGGAGCTCAGTGAGTTAGGAACCCTTCAAACATGTTCTTTGGCTCCTAAGACATGTTTTTTGCAGCACGCCCCCCAAACAATAAAACAATAGAAAAAAAGACCTACAACCTGCCTAATGGTGTCATCAGGATAATGCTCCCCACCCCTGCCCAAAAAAACAAAACAAAACAGGCTCTGCGCACATGGAAAACAATCCTTTATGAGGACGTGACTTTTCAAAATGAAAGACCCTCACTGTATGTACCAAGACCTGAAAATATTTAAGTGCTATGACTGTCCTGGCCTGACCATCTAGGGAGGGGCGAGTAAACTCCCCTGCCCTAACTGGAAGAGGAACTGATGGAAATGTACATCTACTCAAGAAAGACTTCTCCCCCTCTCCACTTTTCCTTTGATTAGAAAACTATGGCCCACTTACTTAATTTCTTAGGGCACCGGCATTTCTCGCCCACTCTCTTGGAAGCCTCACAGGCATCCTGTTCTAATGAATCACTTCTCATCTACCACTTTGCTTTCACTGAATTCTCTGCACTGAGACATAAAGGGCTAGGGTGCTGGAGCTCTTTGGAGCCCCCGAAATGACACCAATTGGTTTCAGATCCACTGGGGTGTCTGTGTAAGCTGTGGGGGTCCCGCTTTGGTGTGGAAACTCTGCTTGTGGACCATGACCCCAAAGAATTCCACATTTCCTCATCATCATGGGAGAAGTGAGAAGCAAGCTGGGTGTCAAGTGGTGGGAAAGGGATGAGTCCACCGTAGGTGATTTGGACAGCGGACCTGGGGGCTTACGCAAACATGCAGAGTGAAAAAGCAAGTCGCCATGCAACAAGATTTTAATGGTTTGTGCGCCTATGTGCTGAGTCACTTCAGTCATGTCCGGCTGTCTTTGTGAGCCTATGGACTGCAACCTGCCAGGCTCTTCTGTCCATGGGATTCTCCAGGCAAGGATATGGAGTGAGTTGCCGTTTCCTTCCGCAGAGGATCTTCCCGACCCAGGAATGGAACCCATGTCTCTTACAGTCTCCTGCATTGGCAGGTGGGTTCTTTACTACTAGCACTACCTTGAAACCATACTAAATAATATGCATTATTTATGAACATTTAAGGGTATGGCAAATATGTGAACACCTGGGAGGAAAGCCTGTTCCAGCCTCAGGATAGTCTCAGGGGACAGAGGGAAGAGTGGGATTAGGAGAGTTGAGGAGGGGCTTCCACTTATATTTGCTTTATTTATTTAATAATGATAGTAATAGTAAAGGTTCAGGGACTTCCCTGTTGGACCAGTGGTTTAGAATCTGCTTTTCAATTAAAGGGAGTCGGGTTCAGTCCCTGGTTTGAGGAACTAAGATCCCACATGCCTTGGGGCAACTAAGCCCAGTGCAACAAAAATATGGAGCCAGTGTGCTCTGAAGTCTGAGTGCCACAACTCAAGAAGCCTGCATGCTAGGACGAAGAGCCCGCGCTCTGCAATGAAGAGCCGGTGCAGCCAACAATAATAATAATAATAAAGATCAGAAGCAAAAATGACCAAGTGGGGTATTTGTTAACTTTGAGCGTGGAGTCCTGGCAGTGAGTTATGTAGCTTGTGAATTTCTCTATTTCTCTTTTTGGAGAACTTTCTCAAAAACACAAAAGAAAAAGTTGGCAGAAATAGATGTCTGATTGTTAGGAAAGCATTTACACCCATCACATTTTGGCTGATTCCAACTCTTGACTGATTACAAAGCACTTTTATATTTTTCACTGAAACATAATCTGTAGCAAGATGCCAGGGGAAGCCCTTTTAAAATAATAATGTTGAAGGCGGTTTTCTCAAAGTAAAAGTGTTAATCACTCAGTCATATCCAACTCTTTGTGGCCCCCATGGGCTGGAGCCTGCCAAACTCCTCTGTCCATGGGATTCTCCAGGTGACAATACTGGAGCAGGCTACCATTCCCTTTTTGTACATGGAGTGCTCCAGACCCAGAGATTAACTTGCGTCTCCTGCATTGCAGGCGCATTCTTTAACCATCTGAGCCATTAGTTTTTCTCAAAAGCCAGTATCTAAAATGCAAACCTTTCTGACTTTGTTTTAAGATGCTTTGGTGATTATAGTGGGTTGAGAGGTACGTGGCCCCCCAGAAAGATACGTCCTAATTCTAAGCCCCAGTACCCAGAAATGTGACATTATTTGGAAAAGGAGTCTTTGAAGAGGTCATTCATTAAGGACCTTGGGATCAGACCACCCTGCTTTCCTTGGGTGAGGCCTGTATTGCATGACAAGTGTTTCTATTTGAGACAAAAGAGAAGAAGATACAGACACACAGAAGGAGGCCATGTGAGCAGAGACTGGTGAGAAGCAGCCAGAAGCCAAGGACACTGGGGCCACCAGAAGCTGGAAGAAACAAAGAAGGGTTTGTGCTAGAGCCTTCCGAGGGGGCGCAGCCCTGTGACACCCCGACTTTGGACCTCTGGGCTCCACATTAAAAAAGAATACATTTCACATGTTTCAAGCCAGTGAGTTTGTGGTCATTGTTACAGAAACCCAGAAATAACAGCTGAAGCTCAGGGCCCAGCAAGTTGTGCCCAAGAAAGGGTTGGTTGTCTCCTGAGCTCTCCAGCCTTAGAATATTGGCTGTTCTCTAAGTCAGCGATGGATCACCATCATGCCATCAAGCTGCCTATTCTTTTTTAAATATTGGCATTTGGGGATATCCCTAGTGGTCCAGTGGCTAAGACTCTGTGCTCCCAATGCTGGGGGCCTGGGTTCAATCCCTTGTCAGGTAACTAGATCCCACATGGCTCAACTAAAGATCCTGTACGCCACAACTAAGACTCCTGTGTGGTCAGATAAATTTTTTTAAAAGAAATGTTGGCGTTTTGCCTTATTTATTTATTTGGCTGCATCAGGTCCAGTTGCAGCATGTGGGATCTAGTTCCCTGACCAGGGATAAGAACCCGGGCCCTCTGCACCGGGAGCTAGAAATCTTAGCCCCTGGACCACCAGGGAGGTGCTGTCTAGTCTTGCTTATACAGTCAGTCAGCAAGCATTTATCTAGCACCTGCCGTATCCCAGGCGCTGGAGGCAGCAGTGAGCAAAATCAGGTATGACCCAAAGTCCCCCTGGGCCCTCTGTCTTCCTCTGCTCCTCTCTCCTCTGTCCACTCAGAAGCAGTATGTACTGGCTGCATTGCCATTTTGCCCACTCATTGCCTGCTTATTTTGTGTCTTACTTCCTTCCTCTCTGTATCCCAAATACCCAGTGTGACGCCCCGCATGGGTGGGCACTAAACGAACCTGCAGTGTAGGGTGGAGGTAACAACGTGTCCTTTGAGATCAAACCCCAGTGTGACCACTTTCTGGCCACGCAATCCTGGACAAATGTGTCTGGGCCTCAGGGATAAGAGAGTCACTATTTGGGAATTCCCTGGCGATCCAGTGGTCAGGACTCAGCGCTCTCACTTGTCAAGGTCTGGAGTCGATCCCTGGTTAGGGACCTAAGATCCTTCAAGCTTTGCAGTGCGGCCAGGAAAAAAAAAGTCATTACTTACAGGGCTGCTCTGAGGGTCACGTAAGAGGAGGCACCTGGCCTCATAGGAGCTGCAGAACCAGAAGCTGGCATTACTATTCATCAGAATTGGTGCAGGGCACCAAGAGTTTCGGCATGAATGTCTGGCCACCTCCACGTGGCCTGCAAAGGGGCCTGAGCTGAGCCCTGAACTGGTCCTTAGCATTCGACTAATTCTTGGGCTTCCAGTTCCAGCAAGGAGCAAGGACAGGAATGATGCTTCGGGCTTGAGGCCTGGTTCTTGCTGTGGCCCCAGGTGGTACTGGCTGGCTCCCCCATAGTACCAGCTTCTCCACACCTGTGTCGAGGGAACACCGTGCCATGGGAGGGGCAGAGCAGCTGCCCCCCAGCCACCCCTCTAATTATATCAAGGCTGGAGGCGTGCAGAGGTCCTCCGTCAGGCCGGGCACAGAGCCCACTTCCCACGCTTCACCCACCGACCTGGGAGGGTAAGGCCCGGCTCTGAAAAAATCAAAGCAGGAGCTGAATCCTGTGAGATGCGACTGGGGAGGCCCCGAGGGGGAGCGGCCCGGCTTCGTTAACGCTGACCCCAGCACTGAGCCGCTCCTGATGGATGAGGTTTGGGCGGGACAGGCCCCTGGGGGACGGCGGTCCTATCCATTATGGGCCCATCAGCGCCTCCTGGAGCCCTCTCTGCTCCGGATGCCGCGAGCCTCGGGCCAGGAATAAATCTTTGTCTGGGCCGCAGGAGAGACGAGCGGAGGGAAAAAGGCAAAGCATGAAAAATGTCTCCTTCGGGCCCTGGCAACAAAGCCGCCTTGGAGGAAGGAGCGAGTGAGCGGGAGTTTGGGGAGATGGGAGGCGATGGAGCAGGAGGAGTCGGGCAGGGGGGTCCCCTGAGAGGCTGGGCTTCCAGGAGAGGAGGAGGGACAGAGTGCGATCCTCAGATCACAAGGTCCCTGGCTATCGCTGCCCGCCTGGGCCCCTTTCTAGCAGAACTCCCTCCAGATCAGGCCCAGGGAAACAGGCTGGTTCTGAGCAGGAGGCACCCCTGTCGGGTCCAGTGTGGGGTGTCCCTGGCCCCAGGCAGGCTGTGATGAGCCAGCCAACACGTCCACCTTCTGAGAATCTTTTTCGGCCGCTAAGTGTGAAGGTCCTAGAGTGAACACTCACCACCCACGGAGGGACACAACCTCCCCCTCCACACCTTAGTTCCCCGTGGGTAAATTTGTGCTGGGTTTCAGTGAGGATGAACTGAGTTATTCTGCGGAAAGCCAGCCCCCAGCGAGTGGTCCTCAGCCTTGGCTGGTGTTCAGAGACGCCATCCTGCTGTGAGGCTTCCCCTCCATGCCCAGAGGGCTGCCTCTGCCTCCTGAAGAATTCAGCCCGCTGCAGACAGGGACTGCGGCTCAGAAGGAAACGTGGCACAAATCCTGCCTCAGCCACTGACCGGCTATGTGGCCTTGGACAAGTGAGTCTCTGGGCCTCAGTTTCCACATCTGTAAAATGGGGACAATGGTCCAAACTTGCAGAATTGTGAGGATTTAATGAGATGATGCATGTAAAGCACTCAACAGTATATCCATCGGCTACTTAGCGAGGTGGAGAAGGAAATGGCAATCCACTCCAGTATTCTTGCCTGGAGAATCCCATGGACTGAGAAGCCTAGTAGGTTACAGTCCACGGGGTCGCAAAGAGTCGGACACGACTGAGCGACTTCACCACCACCACTTAGCGAGGGCTCTGCAAATGTTAGCCACTGGGACTGCCCCCCAGACACACATACATATGCTGGTCCTCGCTTTATTTTCTGAAACCGCTGGGAGCAAAGCCTCTCCACTGTCCTCATAGCAGGGCCTCAGGATATTGAGAACCGTCTAAATCTTTTCTCATGCAGCTGGGGAAGACTATTTCCGGCCATATTCTCTGGCACAGTGATCTCCTTGCCCTTGTCCCAGGCTGATGTCTCCTGTCTGGACACTCCGCTGGTTATGGGCCTTCCCCTGAATCTGTGATGGCTCACGTTTTAAAATGATGCTGTAAGAGTGACCTGAGTGACAGGAGAGACTAGGAAGGTCACCTCCCTCATTCTGGACCTACTGCCTCTATTAATGCGGCCAAGAAACACATTTGGTCTTTGAGGATGCGTCATTTCAATGTGGATTCATAACATCCGCCATAGAGGAAGATAGCAGAGTCTGCTAAATCAGGGGTTTCCAAACTCTGGGATCTAATGCTTGATGATCTGATAACATAATAATAGAAATAAAGTACACAATAAATGTAATTTGTCTGAATCATCCTGAAACCATCCCCTACACTCCAGTCCCTGGAAAAACGATCTTCCACAAAATCTGTCCCTGGTGCCAAAATTTTGGGGACCACTGTTGACTAAATGATACAGGAATCTCTGGTTTTACCATCTCATCTCTGCATCTCAAATCAACTTCCTCCTCACTGTGAATAACATCTCAAAGCCTTAAAAGGCCCCGACCGCATTTCTCCAGCAAATATTTACTGAGAGCCTACTATGTTCCAGGCTCCGACGATAAGTGGTGGACAAGACTGACAAGGTCTGTGGCCTCCAGGACCTGAGCACCCGATGAAGAAGCAGAAGACTATTTAACCACAGTTGCAGTCGGCAGTGGGGAGCAGATTGGTGGGGGGCTGGTTGCCCAGCAGGATGACCCGTTCAGCCCAGCTCCCCGGTACCGGGGTCCTTGTGAGGTCCACATGCTCCCCCTTGTGGTTAGCCTGGTTTCACTCTGCTGAGTTTTGGCCAGCGATAATACCCGGAACTGGTCTTCCCTTTCAAAACCTGTCTCAGATCCCTAGGACTGTGCTTGGGAAGGGGCTTATTATTATTTTATAGCAGTTTGGGTGGGTGGCTTGGATTTTGGCCGTTGGCTCTGGGAGAAACTATATAACCCAGAGTGATTGATGGGCCCGTTGTAAATTTGTAAAATAAATCAGCTTGGCAGAGAGATTCAAAAAAACCTGTCAGGCAGCAAACATTTTCTTAACAGCCTGTAAAACTGCCTGCGTCCTTCACATCTGTCAGTGTCAGGCTGATGATGCATCTGATAGCTGGGTGAGCAGCGGCCGCCCACGGGAGGGTGGGCTGGCCACGTTCCCCGTGTTTCTTGTTTTCCCGTGGTCTGAACACTTTCAGCACCTGGATCGGAGGGAGTCTAGGCTAGACTAATTGGTGGATGAGGTAAGATCTCTACCCAAGTTGCTACTGGCTTCATAGTCAGACTTCAACGTGGCCATGCATTCGTACATTCACTCAGCCAATATTTACTGAGGGCTTTTCAGTAAAGGCACTGGGGTCGGCACCAGGGATGCTGGGGTGGGAGGGGGCAAAACAGACCTGGAGCATCCCATGCAGGGCAGTTCTGGATGCCCCATCACAGAGCTCGTTTACTGGGAGGTGGGCGAAAGGGAAGGGAAGTGAGATCCCAAAGGGACGCAGTGGTAAAGAATCTTCCTGCCAACGCAGGAGACCCAGGAGACTCAGGTTCGATCCTTGGGTCGGGAAGATCCCCCAGAGTAGAAAATGGCAACCCACTCTGGTATTCTTGCCTGGGAAATCATATGGAGAGAGGAGCTTGACAGGCTACAGTCCACAGGCTCGCAAAATAGTCACACATGACCAAGTGACTGAGCTTGCGCACACACACACAGATTATTTTTAAAGCTTTAAGGAAAATCCAGACAAGCTGGCCTTCATCATACATCCTGTCTCAGCACACCTCTTGTGCAGGAAACATTTGGGCAGCACCTCTACCCATGTCAGCTCCATCCTTATGTTTGTTGGGGAGGCAGCTCAGTGCCATAGTCACCATCACAGGTGGTGGGGCCAGACCAAACTCCATCCCACTACAGAGCAGCCAGGGACAAATGACTTCTCTTCTCTGACCCTCTGTCTCTTCTACTGTGTGATGGGGATGTAAGAGTTGTACTCACTGAGCTGTTCAGTTATTCAAGGAGAGAAGGCCTCTGTGGTGCTCAGCAATGCCAGGCATGGAGTGGTAATGATAATACTAGTTGCCATTGTTAGTTCAAAGCAGGGTCTACTCATCTTTCACCTGCTCATGTCAGATACTGGCATGCAGGGGGCTGTTTGCTCATTGACTGAATGATGGATCCCCCACTAGCATCCATGAAGGCAGAGCCCTGGGCACCCAGAATCTGCCCGGAGAGCCAGCTGCTGCCCAGCTCTCCCCTTCCCCCGCAGCCATCCTTGTCTTATCATAATTGAAAATGTTGGACCAATTAGGAGCAGTAACAATTAAGATGTGCCGAGGGCATGTGAACATTTGCAAACACTTATTAAGATGCATCAATAATTAAGCCCTTCTTTAATGGTTACATCTCTGGCCTCCAGATGTATCTGTTCATCTGTTAATGGACCTGGGGTCACAGCATGCTTTGAGATCTGTGTTATGACCTTACATGTAATGAGAATTTAAAATTCTTCCCTCGCTTGGATTCTGAGTTTGACAGTGAAACAGCAGAGCAAGGATCCCCAGGTTTCTTTCCAGCTGCCTGACCCTAGAGGTTCGCTCTTCAAAGCCCGCCAGCTAGCCAGGGTGCAAATCCAGACTCTGCCATTGTGCAGCCTCAGGGAGTGCCCGAATCCCCCCTTTCCGGCTTCCCAGGTGGCTCGTGGTAAAGAATCCGCCTGCCCATGCAGGAGAAACAAGAGACTGGGGTTCGATCCCTGCATCAGGAAGATCCCCTGGAGGAGGAAGTGGCAACCCACTCCAGTATTCTTGCCTGGAGAAGCCCATGGACAGAGGAGCCTGGTGGGCTATATAGTCCATGGGGTTGCAAAGAGTTGGACACAATTTAGCTACTAAACTGCCTGCTTTTATATGAGATCTCCTGATTTTCTTTTTTATTTATTTTTTTTTGTTTTTTTTTTTTAATTAATTTTTATTTACAGACTCTGCCATTGTGCAGCCTCAGGGAGTGCCCGAATCCCCCCTTTCCGGCTTCCCAGGTGGCTCAGTGGTAAAGAATCCGCCTGCCCATGCAGGAGAAACAAGAGACTGGGGTTCGATCCCTGCATCAGGAAGATCCCCTGGAGGAGGAAGTGGCAACCCACTCCAGTATTCTTGCCTGGAGAAGCCCATGGACAGAGGAGCCTGGTGGGCTATATAGTCCATGGGGTTGCAAAGAGTTGGACACAATTTAGCTACTAAACTGCCTGCTTTTATATGAGATCTCCTGATTTTCTTTTTTATTTATTTTTTTTTGTTTTTTTTTTTTAATTAATTTTTATTTTTTAGTTTGTTTTGCTTTACAATACTGTATTCGTTTTGTTACACATTGACATGAATTAGCCATGAGTGTACATGAACTCCCAATCCCGACCCCCTCCTCCACCCTCCCGCCCCACACCCTCTCTCTGGATTATCCCTGATTTTCTTTTTTATAAGTCACTCAAACTTTTCTGGCTGAGCTCTACAGCATATGGGATCTTCCGACAGGGATCAAACCTGTGCCCCCTGCATTGGCAGGATGGAGTCTTAACCACTGGATCGCCAGGAAAGTCCTGAAATTTTGATTTTTAAATCACTGCCTGGTCCAAACAAACACCTCTGCAGGTTGATTTGGCCTCCACCCCTACTTGTGATCACGTGTCTTCATGGGCATCCTTTGCCAGATGATTGCTTAGGTGTCCACTTCCTTCTAGCCGGAGGCTCAAGGATCGAAATGTACCTTTCTGATATAGGGACAATCTGTAACAAATTGGTGTGGATTGGAAACCAAATCAGCTAACTGGAAAGGAAGTAATTGAATAGTCCCAGATTCAGGTTTTGACTCCGTCTGGCGTTGGGAAGTCGAATGAGCGGGTGGGTGGAGGTCCAGTTATTCTGTCCATTGTGAAATGTATAAAAGGCCAGAGGATTTGATCCTGGGGGAGGCAGGGCGCAGAACCGATCAGAGTGTTCTCTCATTGGCGGTTAAACCTACAAACACAGCATCCCTAGCTTAGAGCAGGCCTCTCGTCTGTTCAGTCTGAAGTGGAACTTTATTTTTTAACATATTTGTACTTGTGAGTAATCAGTAGTCATTTGTTTCTTTGCTTCTTTCTTTATTGGATCAAATCAGCCCGACCACTCCTCGGGTAGTCGGGCGTAATCGGATTTGGTTTCTAACATGCTTTTAAAGTAAAGAAATAAATACAATCAAGGCTTGTAAAAGGTGATCATTAGAGAATGAGCCTCGGTCCCATAACTTTAAAGTACTAGCCCCATTACGAGAGGGGGCGATGATTTTGTAACTGTTCCTTGCACGGATGTTGAAAGGTTGAGGGGCTTCGTGGGCAGGTTGGGCGTTGCAGTAAAAGCTTTTCCAGCAGCCATTTAACCTTCATTTATGAAGAAATAAAGCGAAATTGATGCCGATTTGGGCCTGCTTTGGGGGGTATTTTTGTTCCATAAAAGCCCTTTTGCTTGCAATTTGCTGAGCTGCCCTGTCACATCAGAAAGGGCCGCTGTTGATAAAGATAAAGCTTTATGGCCACGATATTTGCTGCTAACAGCAACCTAATGCAGCATTTTCATTTTTGTGCAATTAATGTTAACTCTGCTACGAAAATTGTCATTAAATACCATTTTAAAATCCATTCAATTTGCATATGCAAAGCCCATTTACCATCACAGAAGATATAACCGGCACTTCATCACGTCCTTTCCTTGGAATTGTAGCCACTCAGTTTTATAGCAATTTAAGATTTTTATATTGAAAACTCGATGGTAATGGATGTTCTTTCTGAGCCCGGCTGACTTCAGCTTTTCCATTGTATGTAGAGCCACACAGCCCCAGGACCGGACGCTATGGGAGGTCGCACAGTACCCGAAGAAAGAGCACTGGGTGGGCAGTGCTGGCCGGCCCGAGATCTGACTTGGGTCTGGTCACACCCTGCTGTGTGACCTTGTGAAAATTTCTTCACCTCTCTGAACTTCTGTTTTCCTGTTTCAAAGAAGGGCTTCGAACAAAATGATCGCTAAGGTGCTGTGTTCTAATATCTCATTTTTTTAAAATAAAAATTTTAGCTGCACCCTCACAGCATGCAAGATCTTAGTTCCCTGACCAGGGATCAAACCATACACCCCGCAATGGAAGCACAGCGTCTTGACTTCTGAGCCACCGTGGAAGTGCCTTGCATCAGTTCAGAATCCAGCCAAGCCTTTCTGTGGAAAAGTTCTGTGAACTTAGGGAGGTCAGTTCATCTCTCCGTGGCTCATCTGGGTGAGTGACCCTGCCTGCTTCCTGCACAGTGTTTGATTTACAGTGTTGTGCTAGTTTCTCAGGTATGGCAAAGCAATTCAGTTGCACATATATAACGTATATATATTCTTTTCCATAATCTTTCCCATTATGGTTTATTACAGGCTATTGACTATAGTTCCCTGGGCTATGCAATAAGACGTCGTTGTTTATCTGTTTCATGTGTATCTGCTAATCCCAAACTCCTAATTTATGCCTCCTCTATCCCCTTTCCCCTTTGGTAACCATAGGTTTGCTTTCTATGTCTGGGAGCCTGTTTCTGTCTTATAAACAAGTCCATTTGTATCCTATTTTAGATTTCACATATAAGTGATATATATATTTGTCTTTCTCTGCCTGACTTATTCACTTAGTATGATAATCCAGAGGTCTATCCACGTGGCTGCAAATTGCATTATTTCCTTCTTTTTTAGTGCTGAGTAATATTCCCTCGTGTGTATGTATATACATGGGTTGGGAAGATCCCTTGGAGAAGGGGATGGCAGCCCACTCCACTATGCTTGCCAGGAGAACTCCATGGACATAGGAGCCTGGCAGGCTACAGCCCATGGGGTTGCGAAGAGTCAGACAGGACTGAGCGACTCACACGGACATATATACAGGCCACACCTTCTCTGTCCATGGACAACTTCCAGATCGCTTCCAGATCTTGGCTAAGCAGTGCTGCCGTGAGACACTAGGCTGCACAGGGTTTTCATGATGATGGGGTGGAATTGACATGGGGGCAGAGCATACCCTGAGAATCCCAGAATGCTGGTTACTGCTGTTAACATCCTATTTACAGACGAGGGAACAGAAGTCCTAGAAGGAAAGAGGGTTGGGAATGAAGGTGTGACTAAATGCCCGGGTGACTCCTGGCCGGGGCTCCCCCTGGACACCACACTATCTTCAAGACACTGGTGACCAAAATGGGCCAGGCTAGTGACCACACAGTGGGGACACTGCGCTGCGCTGCGCTTTGCCTTGCCTTCAGAGACTGACTTAGGTGTTATTTCAAAGCAGGAAGAAGGATGATGTACAGATAATTAGTCAATCTGGCCCACGAGTGACTTTCCAGCATGTTTCTAGTGCCACATTCCAGGTCTTGAGAGCTGATGAACAGAAATGCATTTCCAGTGAGAGAGGGGTGCATACTCTTTGAGGCCAGAGAGATGGGAAAACTTACCAAAGAGAGGATGCTGCATCGAGCTTTGATGAACAAGTAGGTTTTACCAGGTAGGATGGTGAGAAAAGGCAGAGGGAAAAGCATACAAAAGTATGGTGGCGGACACAGTGGGAAACACACGCCAGCTAAAAAAAAAATAAACGTAGAATTCCCATGTGGTTCAGCAATTCCGCTGTGTGTATATATGCAAAAGAATTGAAAGCAGGGACTCAAGCAGATATTTGCACACCCATGTTCACAGCAGCACTATTCACAATAGCCAAAAGGTGGAAGCAACCCCAATGACTATGAATGAATGAATGGATAAATGAATGAAAGGATAAACAAAATGTGACGTAGTTTGGACTATTATTTAGCCTTAAAAGGGAAAGGAATTCTCATCCATACTACAGCACAGAGGACTCTCAAGTACATTATGCTAAGTGAGACAAGCCAGACACAAAAAGACAAACACATATTATGGGTTAGGGAACTCTGCTGTGCTGGACAATTGCTGATTTTGCCTGCCATTATGTTCTGTTCTCATCCTTCTGGGTCAGAACCCCTCCTTCCACATCTTTTCCACCATCAGTCCATATAGATTGTGGAGACTGATTCCAAGCAAGCTCCCTCCAACGAGGGGCCAAGGGTCAGGCCCAACCAATCAGAGCATGAGAATCCCCTGGCCTCAGTAATTGGTGCAGAGGCAAGGCACGGTGACCCAGGCCTGGGCAATCAGTGTATTTTGCAATTGCTACTTGCCCCTGCGGTTGGGTCAGTGACAAGCATGGTACTGAAGTCGGACCAAAGAATCTTAACCTCAAGGCTTTTATAGTTCCTTTCCACTGAGGTCACTAAAAGCATAGGATCTAAGGATGCAGCTGTCCCTGGCCATTTTGCCAAGTGAGGAAGAAGCTTATCAGAGACTGGAGCCAAAACTGGGAAGCACACCCAAGTCATGGACAGACAAACATGGCATTGCCTGATTGCCTAGATCCAGCTGTGCCCGGAGCTCTTCCCTTTCACTCATGTGAGCCAACAAATTCCCCGTTTAAGAAAAAATCCAAGTTGCTTGAGTTGAGACTTGATTACATGCAACCACATTCTTTTATAGAATGTCACACATTCCAGAGTTGGGACGTGGGTCACATGTCTGCCTCTGAGCCAATCACCGTGAAGGTGGTTTGTGAAATATGCTGATTGGCCAGGCCTGGATACTCACCCCTCCTTGGAGTCCAGAGTCCCACTCCCTCTCTGTTCCTGACCATGAGCGCCCTGTCACCGCCCCGGTGAGGGGATGGAGCCTTGGGTACCAGCCATCTTACCGTGCCCGGATCCCGAACGTCATATTTGGTGGGAGGGAGGGCGGTTCCTTCTTGAGGCGCCTGTCATCCTGGTCACTGATGCGGATGTCATTGAGCTGACGGTAGTGCAAATTCTCCCGGGCAGTGACCAGGCCGGCCTTCACGGCCCCTCGGTTCATGGCGATATAATTCCGGGTCAGCTCCTGGGGGCAAGTCGGCTGCTGTTTAAACACGTTCCAGTGTCCAATGGCTGAGGGCAGGGAGAGACAGAGCCAGGGCCACCAAAGTCAGTCAGGAAAGGAAAGCAATTGTGGCATCTCACTGGGAGGAAACTGGGGCACAAATATCTTTCATTAACCCAGAACCGGTGGCGGGACAGCCCTGCTCGGCTGCCCGGAAAAGGAGGGGTCAGGATTCCCAGATTCTAGATGGTGCCTGAGCATCCTTCATGGAGCTGGGCTTGCCTGTCCTTGACCTCCTTTGGTCTTTCCTTGGTGGCTCAGAGGTAAAGAATCTGCCTGCCAATGTAGGAGATGCGGGTTCCATCCCTGTGTCTTCTTTTATCAAGAAGATCCCCTGGAGAAGAAATGGTGACCCACTCCAGTATTCTTGCCTGGGAAATCCCACGGACAGAGGAGCCTGGCAGGCTGCAGTCCGTGGGTTACAAAGGGTCAGACACGACTTAGCGACTAAACAACAGCAGCCGCAGGCCTCCTTTGAGCCATCAGAGGGCTGGTCTTCACCCTGTCCATGCTTGCAACTCGGAAGGTGCAGAGCAAGCACAGTCTCCTGCCTGGGGACGAGGCTCCTGCCTGGGGACGAGGCCCCACACGGTCAGGGACCCTTGCTGTTTCTCTGACTCATTAGACCCGGAACCTGTGTGGTCCTGTCCTTTTCAGCTAAGCTGACTTGGAATCATGCTGCAGGGCAGACCCCGACTCTCTTCCTGGAGCGTGGCCAGCTGCCATGTGGCCTGGTTAGAGGGTTCAAGTCCCTTTGGTGACCAAGGACGCTTGCTCACCTTCGGGGACTCCTCCATCCAGCCCTCGGATGTAGAGTCCATAATTAAAATTAATTCCAGGCAGACTGCAGCTTCTTTCCCGGGGCTTCCCGAGCTCAGCCTGTTGGGGAAGGACAGAGAGCACAGGTCAGGAGTGGGATCTCAGATCCAGGGTGTTACACTGAAATCAGTGGCCCCAGGACCTGTGGACAATCTCAGCGTGACTGGGGTGTGGACTCCCGATGCCCCTGAGACAAGTGCTAAGCACTGTTGGGCTTTGAGACACACCTTGGGGAAGCCTGCCTGCTGGGCTCCTGCTCAGGGGCGGGTGAGGAGAGCAGAGTGAGGAGGACCCTGGTGGTAGCGGGTGGTTGGGACCCAGGCCCCGAAGGAGGAGGTGCATTTATGAGGCAGGAGAGGGCGGCACAGTCCCACGCCGAGCAGCCGCACTTAGGGTCCAGCCCAGGCCCGCCCGCCTAGTGCTGCGCTTGATGTACCATGGAGATGGATGGAAAGGCCTGGTTCACGGACACTCCACTGGGGCCACCGCCCGAGGGAGGGGGCATCTTCTCCCTAACCCTTCACTCCTAGCTGGACCCTCCAGTCCTTGTCCCTGGAGCGGCCTGAGGGTGGGGCTGCGGTGACAAGGCCCACTGTCACCCTCCCGGCGGCAGGATAGCTATTCTCACTCTGCGTCTCGGGTCAACTCCTCCTTGACCCCACAGAAGGGGTTTGTGGAGATGAAATTGCTCTTTGATCAACCACATCGTTTTCCCCATTGTGCAGGTAGGGAAGCTGAGAACCAGAGCGGCGGGACCGTGATCCTCAGCTTCTAAAGGACGGGGCCGGCTGTGAGGAGCAGGTGCGTTTGGCCTCAAGGTGAAGCTCTTTTTAAAAAAAAAAAAATTTATTTATTTATTTATTTATTTTTGACTGTGCTGGGTCTTCACTGTTGCTGGGCTTTTCTCTAGTTGCAGAGACCAGGCTTCTCACTGTCGGGACTTTTGCTGTGGAGCACGGACTCTAGGGCAGATGGACTCAGGAGTTGTGGTCCACAGGCTTAGGTGCTCCGAAGCATGTGGGATGTTCCCAGAACAGGGATCGAACCCGTGTCTCCTGCACTGGCAGGCACATTCTTCGCCATGGAATCACCAGGTAATCCTGGGGTAAAGATCCCTCTTAAGCACGATGCTTGTGCTGCCTCTCTGTAGACGAGCAGCTAGCTCCCTGGGCGCAGGGGTCCTTACGGTGCTTAGAACGTTGCCGCTCTTCGTCAGGGGGCACCTGCTGAGGTCCGGGGTCTCCATCCGCTTCTCTTACTTAGTCCTCACGGCTGCCCTGTGAGGCAGCCCATCGCTGTCCCCATTTCTCAGACAGGGAAGCTGAGGCACAGAGAGGTGAGACAGGTGGCACGAAGCCACACGGGAAGAAGCGGCAGAGCTGGGGTTTGAACCCAGGCTGTGTTCTCCAGTCCACATTCAGATCCGCCTGCTAAAGACATACCAACCAGGGGTGCGTGGCTCCTGGTGCCATCAGGCCTGGGGGCCGGGGACTTTATGAGCTGGGTGGGTGCAGCTGCTCCTCTCACCCCGCGGGCCTCAGGCTCCCAGGTGCAGGGTGTTGAACCCCCAGGACATCACTGCTCCAGCCTCACCAGACTGTCCGGGGGCTCCGCCCTCACCCTTTCTCCTGTCCTCTGTCAGTCTCTGTCCCCAAAGCTCGAGCTCCCAGAGACCTGGGTGCACAAAAGTGGGTCATCCAGGACCACCCATAACGGCCCATCAGCGCCTTTGGAATGAACCCCTCCCTTAGCCCGGCAGTCTGGGCCCTGCACTTTCCAACCCCCCCACCTCTGCAAGGTTCCCCCCCAACTCCCCAACGTGACGCTCAGACTTTAGCACAACAGACCACTCCCCACCCTGAAGGGTCTGCAGGCATCCCAGTCACTTTTGCTTCTGCCTGCCTTCCCTTTCTGGTTTTATTCTTCAAACTTACTGGACCCCTCCGGCTACAGTGGCTTCTCCCTCCTCTGGCTCCAGTAACTCTTCCTATATGTTCTGTTCATTTGGATAAGCTTAGAACTTAAGTGACCTCAGTTTCTAGGATGCACATGCAGGCCAGCCTGCCTGGATTATAAATTCCTACGCATCTAGAACCAGGGCTCCTATCAGTTTCTTTTTCCTGGTAGCACATAACCAATGCTCACTAAACGCCTGAGATTAAAAACTGCCTCCTCTGAGAAGCCCTCCTGGGTTGCCCTCAGTGCAGACAAACTTCCTTGTCTATGGCCCCATAGGGCCCTGAGCTCACATTTAGGGTGGTCCAGCGGTTAAAGACTCTGCGCTTCCAATGCAGAGGGCATGGGTTCAATTCCCGGTCAGGGAACTAAGGTCCAACATGCAGCATGGTCAAAAAAACACAAAAAAAACTGTAAAACAAAAACAAGAAACAGAATTACACACTAGAAACAGTAGAACTGCTTCAGCAGGGACAGGCTGTGACAGTGTGGTACTTGGTGAAGACGTCAGTCACAGAGGACCCCATATTGTATTATTTTATTTCATGAAATGTCCTGAATAGGCAAATCCATGGAAACAGAAAGTGGATTAGTGGTTGCCTACGGCCAAGATGGGGAAGGGAATAGAATGATTTAGGGATGACGGTTAAGGGGTATGAGACTTCTTTCGGGGGTAATGAAAATATTCTGAAATTGATTGTGGCGCTGGTTGCCCAATCCTGTGTATATGCTGAAAGCCATTGGATCGTACACTTTAAGCGGGTGAATTGTATAGTATGTGAATTATAGCTCAATAAAGCCATTAAAGATTACAAAGTAGTGTAATTGGGTTATTAATTGCGTGGTGATCAGTTTCATGCCTATCTCCCTTGGCAGACTGTCCGCTCAGTCTTTCTTTCTTTCTTCTTTCCTTCTCTCTCTCTGTCCCTCCCTCCCTTCTTTCCTTTCTTTCAAGGTTGATTATTTTAAAAATAGACTTTATTTTAGAGCAGTCTTGGGCTTACAGCAAAATTGAGCAGAGATTCTCAACACACCCCATAGAAAGTATTTATTTCCACCCCTGATTTTCAAAGAGATCAGCAGAGAATAGATACCAGTAAAGAGGGATTGATCGAGTGAATGAATGAATGAGCTGCCTCTTTGGAGACACTATCAGTTCTTTGCTACCCACCGCCTCATCATTTTTCTCCCTCTTCCTTCTCATCTCATATCCCAGGCCCCGACCTTCCTCAAGAACTAGGAGTTCCGAGTTTCAGGCAGGGGCCTCAGCTGGGTGGTTTGTTTCGATTTCCTTCTACGTGATTCACTCGTGATTCACTCCAAGCTGCAGACAAAGCCCTGGCTCCTCATTTGTTTATGAAAATGATCTGCCCTCTCCAGTGCCGGCAAGGGAAGTTAATTAAAACGTGACTTCTCCAGGAGAGGCCCCGCCTCTCTCCCGCAGGTGCGGGTGGGCCGACTTCCAGCTGGCAGAGGATCGACAGACAGACTCCATGGCTGCCACTGGGCAGGGGGCGGTGGAGAAGGAGGCGAGGGAAAAGCAAGTGCCACCATCTCCACGCTTTTTAGTGATGGTTGCCCAGGAATCAACAAGCGGCCAAAAACACTGAAGCTTTGGGCTGCAAAAAGCATCCCAATGGGAAAATCACTCATTCGTTCCCTGCACAAATATTTATTTTGCATTTCCTCTGCACCAGGCTCTGTGCCAGGAGTTGCAAGGTAAACAAATGGCCCCCTGCCCTTATGAAATTCATTATCTTGCTAAAGGACAAACTGAACAAGTAATGACAACCAAGGGCATCAGAGGGTTTGATAGTGGAGCATAGATTGCCCCTAGCTCTGAAAATGTGTGAGTCTATAGAGTGAGAGAAGGTATTTACAATACATACATCTGACAAAGAGCTGTTATCCACCATATAGAAAGAGCTGCTACAGATCAATAAGAAAAAGGCTGCTGCTGCTGCTAAGTCACTTCAGTCGTGTCTGACTCTGCGACCCCATAGATGCAGCCCACCAGGCTCCGCTGTCCCTGCAATTCTCCAGGCAAGAACAGTGGAGTGTGTTGCCATTTCCTTCTCCAATGCATGAAAGTGAAAAGTGAAAGTGAAGTCACTCAGTCGGGTCTGACCCTCAGTGACCCCATGGACTGCAGTCTCCCAGGCTCCTCTGTCCATGGGATTTTCCAGGCAAGAGTACTGGAGTGGGGTACCATTGCCTTCTCCAAGAAAAAGGCAGGCAATCCTATAAAGACAAGAAAATACTTGAATAGGCCCTTTATTGAGAGGATGTCAAGGTGGCTAGGACCCCTAAGTCAAGGTGCTTAACCTCTGAGGATTGCAAAATAGAAACTGAGTGCTATTAAAGATGTGAAGTAACCAGAACACTCAGGTACTTGGTAGGAGTGTAAACTGGTACAAGCACCAGAGAAAACTGTTCAGCAATACCTATTAAAGCTAAACATATACCTACCAATAACCCAACAATTCCCTCCTGGACACCCAGTGGGGATGTGTGCCCATGTCCACCCAAACAGATGTCTGAGAATGCTCACAGCAGCTGGATTTGTCATAGCCAACCACCAAAATGGCCATTCCAGGTGGATAAAAAAGTGACAGATTCATTCCATAGAATACTCCATAGCAGTGGTTCTTAACTGGGGGCAGCTTTGCCCTCCCAGAGGACATTTGCCCATGTCTGGAGACATTTGTAGTTGTCACAGCCAAGGAGTCAGTACTGCCCTCTGTCCAGTGGGTGAAGGCCAGAGGTGCTGGCAAACATCCCAAGATGTACAAGACAGCCCCCACCCCCAACAACAGAGAGTCATCTGGCCCCCACGCCAGTGGGCTGAGGAACTGCCCACAGCAGCAGGGATGAAAGATCAGCTCTACACAACCACACGTGGTTCGCATTCCAAGTGTTGGGTGAAAGGAGCTGGACACACAAGTTACACACTGCTCCACGTGGATGAAGTTCAAACACGGCCCTACTAAGGTCTGGTGTTAGAAGCCACGAGGGTGGGTACCTCTGGGCAGGGACACTGGCTGTAAGCAGCACAAGGAGGCTTTGGCGGGGTTGGTCCTGCTGCCCACCTGGCGTGGGTGCCTACAAGGTCCTGTCTGCTTCCCTCCTGCAAAGCCCGTTCGTCTGTGATAGTGGCCACATGTCGCCAGAGCAGTGGGTTCCTGATATTACCTTCATGCTTGAAATCCTACCCTTGGCAATTTTACCCTTTAGAATCATGCTGTGTGTCTCAGAGCCTTGCATTCACATATAAACACCCTCGTTGTTGTGCAGTCGCTCAGTCACGTCCGACTCTTTGTGACCCCATAGACTGCAGCATGCTACAGTCCACCCCACTCCATCCCTGTCCTTCACCATCTCCTGGAGTTTGCTCAAACTCATGTCCATTGAGTCGGTGATGCCATCCAACCATCTCATTGTTTGCCGCCCCCTTCTCCTCCTGGCCTCAATCTTTGCTGGCATCAGGGTCTTTTCCCCTAGGGAAATAGCATAGAGAAGCAGCGTATTCACCCATTACCAGCTCAGCTGCCCAATGAGACGGGCTAACTGGGCCCACCCTGGTGCTACCACCGCCAACCACGGCAACATCGTAGTCATGGAGACCACGGGCCAGGCTCCATGGGGGCACTTACCCCTTGTACCACTAACAGTTAAGGCAGCCCTGCAAACTACACAGCTTTTCGGGTGGGAAAGGGAGGCCTGGACAGCTGGACTTGTTTGCCCAAAGCTTCACCACTAATGAGAGGCCACAGCTGGATCTGAACCCACATCGGACTCCACGTCTTTGCTGCCCTTCGGCATTTAGCATCAGTTGCCCAGGATCCTCCATTGTCTTTTCCTGTGTGCAAAGTCAGCTCCGCAGATTGGATTTTGCTCATGTTTGCATGACGCCCTCTACACACACAGAGGACACGAGTAGCCTTCTGTCCAGGAGAGCCCTGGGCACAGGCACCGTTTGCTGTATAGACTGGGGGTGATGGGAAAAGCCATCATTTCAGTGACCTGGACACGGGGCACCTAAGTCATACTGGTTCAGAGCTGGACAGGAAAGAAGATCCAGCTCTTGGGTCGGCATTTTTGGGGAGAGCCGATCTAATAACGATTCCAGTGGGGCAGCCAGGGAGAACGGGAGTGCTGCCGGTCCTTTGAGAGGCTCCCCAGAGGCAGTAAAAGGACCAGCCAGAGGTGGGGTGGCCTGGAACCAGCTCTGGGCCTCCCTCCCCAGTTTGTCCAGAGGGGCTTTCTAGAAGCCTACAGAGAAAAGCTGCCTGGTAGAAGGGTCTGTGGTTCCCTGAGCAACTCAGAGGACTGGTTAAGGACTGACAAACAGGTGCCCAGAGGAGCTCCTGACTCTGAACTTCCAGACGTAGGCAAACAGCTTGTGAGACTACTGAGACGTGGTCACAAATCGGCTCTGATTGGACACTTGGGTAAGCCAGGCGGTCTGCACATTCAGCCCAGAATAGGATGAGAGATAGCGCTCAGCTGGGATGTTCAAAGGTCCTGGGGCAAATGCACAGGTGTTGGGACATGTGAAGGCGGGGAGCACCTGCCCATGCAGGGGTCCCCAGAGGCCACCTTGTTCTCTTTATAACAGAAGTAAAGGAAACAGCAAACCAGAGCGAATATTTACTGAGCATCTGCTGCATGCAAGGCTCAAGGTATCCCCTGTGACCTTGCTTATCAAGCCCTGTTAGTGAGCACTTCCTGTGTCCTGAGAGCTTGCTGTACTTCTCCCTGAACTCTCCCAACCCCACTGGGAGGTTGTTCTCCCGTCTGATGGGTGGGGAAACTGAAACTTAAAGAGCTTCCTACTTGCCCAAAGGCACCCAGGTGCAAGTGTGTGCTAAGTCGCTTCAGTCGTGTCCGACTCTGTGAGACCCAATGGACTGTGGCCTGCCAGGCTCCTCTGTCCATGGGATTCTCCAAGCAAGAATACTGGAGTGGGTTGCCGTACCCTCTTCCTGACCCAGGGATCAAACCTGTGTCTCTTGCATCCACCTGCATTGGCAGGTGGGTTCTTTACCACTAGCGCCGCCTGGGAAGCCCATAAAGGGAAGAGCTGCAGTTAACCTCAGCTCTCTGATATCACACTTCTGCGCTCACCCTCAGCGGCCCCTCACAACCACTCTGTAAGGGAGGTCACATTGTCCCCAATGGACAGATGGGGAAATCGAGGCTCAGAAAGGGATGGAACAGCAGGCTCCTTTCATTTCCCACCGCCCTCCCCACACCGCCCCGCGACGCTAAGCCTTCCTTGTATTTCTCATTCTTATGGCTGACTTCAAAGACATCTCAAGCACGACACTCAAGGTCTTTTCAGAGGCACACCTTCACTTTGCACAACGGGGAACTGTGAAATATGGGCAGCTACTCGGATCCAGGCTACTAGCAGGAATCCCTTGTCCTTGTGGTGGTTAGACTCAAGAGGCGAATGTGGGAGACGAATCCCCGCCTTGAGTCTGGCCGCCCTGCCCTTCTCAGCCGTTTTCAAACTGTGCTTTTCTTGGAGTTTGCCCTGTCACAGAGTGGTTTGGCTGGAATACAGCTCTGGGTGACAGCTGTCCCCATCAGCAGACAGCTTCATTAAACCTCATTAAGATGTCATCCCTCGCTGCCTTGTTTCTCGTCTCCCAGCTCTAATTAAAGCCATCTCACTCCCCGTCCCAGGGGGGTCTTGGGATTCTCTGGCCTCCTTCTTGCACGGCCGCTCCCCTCTGCTCCCCAACATTGAGGACTGAGCCCTGGAAATGCGCGCTGAGATCCAGGCCAGGCAGGCAGCCCCTGGCCCGGAAGCCCCCTCGGAGCGGCCTGTCGCCTGCCTCGGGACCGCTGGGGCTTTCCGGAGGCAAGTGCAGGTGGCAAGCACTGCCGGCAGGCTGCCTCTGGAGTCACCGGAGGCCCAGGAAGGAAGTACCAGGGGACAACTTCAAAAAAAGTGACCAGCCTTACAACTCGAGTGTGATGATTCTCCACCCCGTACACTCTTAAAAAATCCTTAACTTGCCCCCATTTCTCACCAAAGAGGTAAAAATGGGTGAAACTGACTGGCTTTGCTTCTTGGATGGTCTAACTGGATTTTGCTCTGCACAAACGAGCTGGGGGTCATTTCCAAGAGGGGCTTCCTGCCTGGGAGCTCAATGCCTGAGCTTCCAGACCAGTCTTAGGTGCTCATCTGTGAAGATCGAGCCCCCTCGGGGAGTCACTCCCACCTCCTGGCAGCCACAGAAGCCTGTGACTCATTAACCCTCTAGTCCAAAGTCTCAACTCAATGAACGCTGTCCGACAGTTGAGAAGCCTCCGCTAGCTTTCCCGCATCCTATTAAAGCGGAGTTCTGTGAAATCCCACGGTTATTGCCTGGTAGTTATTAAATAAATATCTGTATACGGCTCTGCCCACACCCGCGCATGCACACACATCCCGTCTTGCTCGCGGAAGGAGAGTTCATTATTGTAAAACAACTTAAGATCCTCGAATGAAAAGCACAATATAAATGCAAATTGTGATCACGATTAGCATAGAGGATATTTATTTATTTCCATAATGAGAACTTCAGATAAACAATCATGTGAAATAAGGTGCATTATGCATCAAAGGACCCCGGCGTCGTCTCAGAAGCCGGGCTCTTTGAACCGTGTGTATTGTGTGAGCAGCAGTCGAACATCGCATAACGATGCTAAAAAGCCACCCACCAGAAGACCACATCCATATATGATCAAAGGCATCTAAAATAACGTTAAGTGAAAAAAAAATCAGCGGGATTCAAAAATTTGCATATACTATTGTTACGAACACGCAGAAAAGAATTCATTGAAAAAAAAATACTGGAAGTAAACATAAGAAAGTATGTGTGAGGGTATGTCCTTAGAAATGGGGCCTTTGGGTGGGAGGCCAAGGGTGGGGGCTGGGTACTGAGATTTTATTTTTATAATTAAAAAGGCAGAGGTAAAGCCAGTTTCTCTCTTCTGTGTTCCCTCCCGCCAAGCATCAGAGTTAGAGTTCTTCTCCTGGGTCGTCACCACTCTGCTGCACATGTGTAGTGGGGGCTGAACTGACTTTCCCAGGTCAGGGGAGGAAAGGAGGGGAGAGGGGACCCCAGGCCCACAGGAAGATGTGGAAAGCCAGCGTATTGATGTCACAGAGCTGAGACCTTGCTCTGCCAGTTCCTGTGTGACCCTGGGCAAGTCACTTGACGTCTCTGGTCTCCATCGCTCACCTGTAAAACCTCCTTGACTGCGGACTGGAGCCCCATAAGCCAGTGGCCTCCATTACTGCTGCCATTGTCCGTGTTACTGGGCCAGCTCACCAGCTCAGGTCAGGGTGGGTGGTCCAGGCCGTGCAGACACCTCTGCAGGCCCCACGGAACCTGCCCGGCCACCCCCGTGGGCCCCTGCCTGCTTCCCATGCCCTGGGGCCACCTGTGTTTCGCTGCCTGCCGGGGTTCCTTCGTCTTCCACCCCCCGGGGCAGCCCCGGCTCCCTTGGTGCTGCCAGAACCGTTGCTGCAGCTGATGTATGGCCCTTGGTGTGCGAGGCGGTCACGGTGATAGGGCCCCGGCGTGTCCTCCCCTCCCCCCTCGACAGCTTGAAACCAGGTCCTTCATTTGCATTTACATGATCTCGCTGTGCAGCTTATGAGATCGAGAGATTTATTTGCTACTTAGCTTGATGTTTGATTACACTCGGAGAAGGCAGCGAGCAGCAAAGTGCACGGATGCCTCGCTCTGAGCCCGTGGCCTCGGGGGGCCAGTAACTCAATAGCGGGTTTAGGTGGATGAGGGGGAAACGCTGTGCGTTTCAAAAAAGGCAAACATGAGAGGTTGGAAGGAACAAACACCATGATTTGGATTTTTTTTCTTTTAAAGCAATGAAAATTGACTAGGTATCCTCTGAGATTATGAGCAGACCTGAAGCCACATTCAGGAGGCAGCTCACTGTCCTGGGAGAACTTCCTCCTGGGCAGCATCAGAAGCTCCCACAAGAGCTGCTGCCTCTGCTGCCGGGAGGTGGCGGGGACGGCTCTCGAACCAGAATGTCTGGGTCAACAGGGGCTCTGTCAGTTACACCTGTGTGGTCTTGACACAGTCTCTCAACCTGCCTGCACCCCAAGTTCCCTTCTGTAAAGTGAGGGAAACAACACCCCATTTCAGGTCTATGGCTGAGACAAGCAGACGAGATGCTCTTGGCACCATGGTGGATAAGGAGCAGGTACCTGATAAATGAAGCTGTTATGGGCACGATGGGCCATTCTCTGAAGACACAAAGGATAAAGCTAAAGGCCCTGGTGGAGAGAAATTACCGGGTGTCGGGCTTTGCTAAGTGTTGCTCGCCTGTTTTGTGATTTATCCACCATGTAGGGTTTCATCTCAGACTCCCAGCAGCCCACTCTGGGAGCACACAGCTGGGGCGAGCTCCAGGAAGGCAGACTTGTTTTCCTAATGGTCTGAGCCGGGCATAATTAGGAGCAGAGATCTGCTGCTGCCGGTATATTGCTCATCACATCCCAGCTCCAGACAGCAAGCATTCGGCACCTTACCGGGACTTTACAGTTTGGTGCTTAAAAACACAAGTTTGGGGGCTCCCCTGGTGGTCCAGTGGTTAAGACTCCGTGCTCCCACTGCAGCAGGCACAGGTTGGATCCCTGGTTGGGGAACTAAGGTGCCTAATGCTGCTGCTAAGTCATTTCAGTCATGTCTGACTGTGTGACTCCATAGATGGCAGCCCACCAGGCTCCGCCGTCCTTGGGATTCTCCAGGCAAGAACACTGGAGTGGGTCGCCATTTCCTTCTCGAACACATGAAAGTGAAAAGTGAAAGTGAAGTCGCTCAGTCCTGTCCAACTCTTTTCGACGCCATGGACTGCAGCTTACCAGGCTCCTCCATCCATGGGATTTTCCAGGCAATAGTATTGGAGTGAGGTGCCATTGCCTTATGTTGTAGGGCATAGCAAAAAACAAAAACAAAACCCCACAGAACAACAAGAACAAAACAAAAAAATCCCCACAAGTTTGAGGCCAAATGCACAGGTTGGAATTCTGGATTCTCAACTCTGTGTGGCCTTGAACAAGTTGTTGAACTTCTGAGCCCCCATTTCCTTACTGATACAATAGTTACAATGGGAATACCCAACTTGGGAGGGTATTGGAACCTTTCATAATGCGGGGGGAGTTCTTAGTAGAGGGCCAAGAAAGTTCTCAGTAAGAAGCAGTCATACAGAGTACTCTGGTGGTTCAGTGGTTAAGAATTTGCTTAGCAATGCAGGGGAAACAGGTTTGATCCCTGGTCCAGGAAGACCTCACATGCTGCGGGACAGCTAAGCCTGCGTGCCACAGCTCCTGAGTCCTCTCTCTAGAGCCCGTGCTCCACAACTAGAGAAGCCCCTGCATGGAGAAGCCTGCACACCACAACGAAGGGTGGCCCCCATTTGCTGCAACCAGAGGAAGCCTGGGTGCGGCAGCAAAGACCCAGCGCAGACAAAGTAAGCAATGTTTTTAAAAAGAAGAAGCAGTCATACTAGCTGGTGGGTGTCATTAGCCTATCCACTGGGTGGACTTATCAGTGACTTTGTCTCTGTTTGAACAGAAAACTGGCTACAAAATTAATAAATCTCTTGACGGTGCCTCAAAAAATTAAACGTAGAATTGCCATGTGTTCCAGCAATTCTGCTCCTAGATATAAGCCCAAAGGATCTGACAACAGGTGTTCAGACTAATATATGTACACACATGTCTACAGGAGCATTATCCTCAAGAGCTGAAAGACGGAAACCACCCAAGCATGCAGCACCAGGTGAATGGGAAAAGTGTGGTCTATCCATACATATATGATAGAACAGTCCTCACATATGCACGAACCTTGAAAACACAGGTTGCGAGAGAGAAGTCAGATGACAAAGGCCACACAACGTGTGGTTTCATTTACAGGAAACATCCAGAATAGGTAAGTCCACAGAGGCAGAAAGCAGATAAGTGACTGCTGGGCAATGGGGGAGTGGAGAACAGCAGTGATCGCTTCATGGCTGTGGGATTTCCTTCTGGGGTGATGAACACATCCTGGAATGAAACAGAAGGTGTGAGTGCCCAGCCTCGTAAAGGTGTTAAATGCCACTGAGTCACACACCGAAGAAATCGGTAATAGCTAATTTTATATAAATTTTGCCTCATAAAAAGAAAAATTAATATGTCCATGCTGGGCATGAAGCACAAGCCGGAATCAGGACTGCTGGGAGAAATATCAATAACCTCAGATATGCAGATGACACCACCCTTATGGCAGAAAGTGAAGAGGAGCTAAAGAGCCTCTTGATGAAAGTAAAAGAGGGGAGTGAAAAAGTTGGCTTAAAGCTCAACATTCAGAAACTAAGATCATGGCATCCGGTCCCATCACGTCGTGGCAAATAGATGGGGAAACAGTGGAAACAGTGGCTGACTTTATTTTTCAGGGCTCCAAAATCACTGCAAATGATGACTGCAGCCATGAAATTAAAAGACGCTTACTCCTTGGGAAGAAAGTTATGACCAACCTAGACAGCATATTAAAAAGCAGAGACATTACTTTACCAACAAAGGTCCATCTAGTAAAAGCTATGGTTTTTCCAGTAGTCATGTATGGATGTGAGAGTTGGACTATAAAGAAAGCTGAGTACCAAAGAATTGATGCTTTTGAACTGTGGTGTTGGAGAAGACTCTTGAGAGTCCCTTGGACTGCAAGGAGATCCAACCAGTCCATCCTAAAGGAGATCAGTCCTAAGTGTTCATTGGACGGACTAATGTTGAAGCTGAAACTCCAATACTTTGGCCACCTGAAGCAAAGAGCTCACTCACTGGAAAAGACCCTGATGCTGGGAAGGATTGGGGGCAGGAGGAGAAGGGGACGACAGAGGATGAGATGGTTGGATGGCATCCCTGACTTAATGGACATGAGTGTGAGTAAACTCTGGGAGTTGGTGATGGACAGGGAGGCCTGGTGTGCTGCGGTCCATGGGGTCACAAAGAGTTAGGCATGACTGAGTGACTGAACTGAACTGAATATGTCCACAGGAAGGTTATGCCATGCCTCTTATCTGGACAATTTAGGACGTTCCTCTCTCTCTCTTCAGAATGGGAAAGGAAAGAAGTGCAAATGAAGTGGCCACTGTCTCACTGTGGTATCATGGACCACATGGTTGAAAACATCATGCAGCTCAAGGAGGTGAGACTGGGTGGAAATGGATGCAGGGGCTGGGGGACCGCATCCCACCCCCGATTGCGTGTCTCTGATAGTCTGCACGCTGGGAGCTGGGGCAGAGCTGTCTGTTAGGTGCGTCTTAGAGCTCCAGAATACTTCTGTTTGAAGGCCAACCCGAGGACCCGTGAAACTGGTTGGGCTCTGTTTTGCAAGGTACACTTTTGTGTTGGGCACTTTTGGAAGGCCACAGTTGGCAGAAGGAGCAGTGGAAGGGAGAAAGAACGCTGGACTGTGGGTTTGGAGACCTGGATACTCATGCCTAGCTCCTCTCCCCCTCCTTCTGAGGCCCCATCTCACCTGTTCCTGGGACCCTGGAGGATGTCAGAGAGGAGGCCAGACAACCTCAGTGGATGTACACCCGGAACACGAAGCCTGTGTCCTGAGCCGGCCAGGCGGCCGCTGGGAGACATGTTCTATTTATGGGAGGCTCCACGTCAGTCTTCTTTGGAAGAAAGGGTTCTTCCATTTCAAGAAAAACATGAAATCACTCAACTAAGGCCATACAGAGTTCCTCTCCTGGTGTAGACGGGCGGGATCGGGATCCAGGCTCTAACCCTTCTGCACCCCCCACCTCCTCAATATTCTTGAAAAGGGGACAACCGTCCCCACCTCAGCAAATAATGACAGGATTTAGACAAGACGACTGAGGAAAGGTGCCCAGGGGTGCCCAGCACGCAGCAGGGGTGCCCACCAGCCGGGAAGGGCTCCTCCCTTTGCCCTTTGCTGCCTACATGCCCCTGGCTTAGTAAAGGAAGAAACGCCGCTGGGTCGGCTTTGATGTGGCACCAAGGAGGGAAGGAGCCAGTTTCCAGATGGTGGAGAAGAAATAGAATAAGAGTTCGCCTCTAGCTTCTCACACCTGAAGGCGTAGGAAATAAATGGCATCTCCATTTGGTCATTTGGTCAGTTCAGCTGCTAAGGGTCAAAGCCAATGGTCTGTGGAGAAATCCGATTTAAGAAAGAGGCTCCCTACCAAAAGGGAAAAAAAAAAAAAAAAAGGTGCCCAGGGGTGCCCAGCACGCAGCAGGGGTGCCCACCAGCCGGGAAGGGCTCCTCCCTTTGCCCTTTGCTGCCTACATGCCCCTGGCTTAGTAAAGGAAGAAACGCCGCTGGGTCGGCTTTGATGTGGCACCAAGGAGGGAAGGAGCCAGTTTCCAGATGGTGGAGAAGAAATAGAATAAGAGTTCGCCTCTAGCTTCTCACACCTGAAGGCGTAGGAAATAAATGGCATCTCCATTTGGTCATTTGGTCAGTTCAGCTGCTAAGGGTCAAAGCCAATGGTCTGTGGAGAAATCCGATTTAAGAAAGAGGCTCCCTACCAAAAGGGAAAAAAAAAAAAAAGGAAAGAAAGAAAGAAAAAGCAAAAGCAGAGAGTGATCTATGTACTTTTCAAAACTTAAAACAGAAATCAAAGGAGAATGGAACTGTTTTAAGTTCTGACAGCTGCAGGGATCATTCTGTTTGGTTACTCTATTTATGTTTTCATTTTCTTTATAGATTCATTGAAAATCGCATCATGTAATAGGGAAGAAAAATGTTCTGTGTTTTCTCCCCCCACCTCCATAAACCCTTGTTCTTTCCCAAGAACAGATGAAAACGCCAGCTCCAGTGACTTTTGTTTTGATGTATATTTCATAATATCTCATTGATTGTAAGTTTTATTTCCATGTCAATAAAAAAAAACTGGTATTGTAATAAGTGAGAAGGAGTTTAACACAAAATGGCAGCTGACCTGTTAGCACAGCAGATCGCAGGAGTGGAGGAAGGGCTTCTGAAACGAGGCTGGTGAACAAGGACGGCTGTTGATTCCAGCACAAAGCTGGGCGGCTGGAGAACAGGGTCCCACCTCAGCCCCGTCTTTGCAGCCTTGGGGCTGTTTTCTGGTGGGTTCTGGGTTTCCAGTTTATAGGAGAGGCCAGGCTGGCCTTAAGCAATGCTCTTTTATTAGCAGAGGTGGCAGAGGCCACATACAGGGCATAGGGCACCATGCTTGGCATTTGGGAGTTTTCGGAGATGGATGATAGCCTAGTTGTAGAGGGAGGGAAAAGACATGGCCACGGGGAGCATTAACCACAAGCTTCGTTGGTGGGGCGTGGACAGGAGTGAGAGAGGGAAGAGGAATTATGAAGACTGTCTGGGGGCTTATGGCCGAGGGGCCACAGTCCAGAAAGGGAAGGGCAGGGGAGCTCCGGGGTAGCGGGGGCTGGGAGAGGGGCTCAGGAGTCCACGTGATGTCACTCTGAGCAGGGCAGGGAGTCTCTGTGTCTGAGATCTCAAAGGTCAGCTGAGGCTTGGGGGTCTTCTGACCAGGAGGCTGTATCTTATCAATGACCAGATATTGGTGTAGTATTAAGGGAACTGAAAAACAGGCAAGTCCCCAGTGGCTAAAAATCTGCCTGTTTGGGCTAGGTTGGGGCTTCCCTGGTGGCTCAGGCAGTAAAGAATCTGCCTGCAATGCAGGAGACCAGGGTTTGACCCCTGGGGCAGGAAGATTCCCTGGAGAAGGGAATGGCAACCTACTTCAGTATTCTTGCCTGGGAAATCCCATGGACAGAGGAGCCTGGTGGGCTACAGTTCATGGGGTCGCACAAAGTCAGACATGACTGAGCGACGAACACTTCCACTTTGGGGCTAGGTTCTCCAGGAAATTGAGCTATTAGGGAAAAGGTAGAAAAGCCAGCCTTGCCCCACTGTGAGCCCACAGGAAGGTAGGAGTTTCTGGATTCAGTGGGAGCAGCGGAATTGGCAGTTTGCTGCCTTGCGACCATGGCAGGTGTACAGCAGCCAAGAAGGACGGGCTAACAGGGAGGGCCAACCTAGGAAGGCAGCCTGGAGGAGGTTTCCTCCTCATTCCTGGGCCTCCAGTGTTCCTGTCTGTAAAATGAGGAAGCAGAGCTAGCTGATCTCTGGGCCACTCCAGCTCTGCCATTCTCTTTTTGGAGCAAGTTCCGAATCCATATCACCTAGCCCATGTCATCTGATTCTTTTGTTTGGGAAGGCAGAGCACACAGTGGGCATGCTTTGGGGTCATGTCAGCCTGATCTGGGTGCCACTGTCCAATCTCCCATTTGCCAGCTCCTCTCTGAACACCACCCAATTCATAGGCTTTTTGTGAGCAGAGACTATTCAATGTCCCTCCCATAACAAGCCTCACTAAAACTCGGCAGTAGGCTTGAGTGGCAATTGTTATTAGAGAGAGTGGATACTATGCTTGACACCTCCATTAGCAGCATCTGAGCCTAGGGACCTGCCCACCTGCACTCAGCCAGAACCAGAGCAAAGTCAACTGAGCTGCCCTGGGATGGACCTCCACTCCTTCCTCTCAGACCCAACCTGCCTGCCACTTTGAGGCCCCTCCCCGGGTTTGTAGGAAATCCTCTGAACCCTGAGCCTCACCATATACAATGGATAGAAAGGATTTGGAGAATGGGATGATGAAAACTGTGGATCGGCCAAACCAAGCCCCATCCTCCAACACCCTCCCCCTCATGTCTATATCCACAACTGAAAATTGGAACTGCCAAGGCTCTGTGGTTGGGAGGGGCTGGGGAACAGACCATGGGAGAGAAGATCTGAGCTGAGCAATATTAACTGCTCAGGATGAGAGACTGTGTGATAAATGATTTAATGGGTGGCTTCAAAGATGGAATAGGGCTGCATAACTCAGGTGAAGATTTCAAATATATGGCATAATTGCTACATGTGAAGTCTGTTTGTACTTAAGCTTTTAGTCCTGGAAATTACCAAGCTCTGTGCTGCTCCTACGATTAATCATTAAAGAATTAAGAGTGAGAATACCCATTATTGTAAAAGACTCAAGTGAAGATGGTCTTGATCCAACTTATAAAATAGACAGATTTGGTGCAACTGAATAATTTTCCTCTTCTCTGCACAAAATCAGGAATGCTAGTCATACTCAGCGGCTGGGGTGAATGCTTACAAACTGGTATAGACCAGCCCATAATTACCAAAATGAGGAAGAAAAAAAAAAGAACAGCATTTTGTAATGAATGACAAGCTGCTGAGCGGAAATCTAATTTGGTCTAATTAAGCAGCCTTTTGTGAGGATTTGTCTTTAGAGGAAAAGAGGGAGCCAAGGAGATCTAAATGCAAATGGACTCCATCATTTTGGTTTTAAAGGGCTAGGCTGAGAAGAGTGCCTTCACGCCCAGCCCTCTTCTCCATTAGATTATTAGTCCTCTCCTTGTCACCTCGAGCCCGCACCAGGCCCCACCTGCCTCGGAGGAGCCTCACATTTCCTGTCCCTCGCCTCTCATATCTTTTCAAATAGGGTGCCTCGTGTCGACAGAGCTGTCAGGGAGCTTTTGCTTATTCAGGAGCAAATTTTATTTTGCCCAAAGTAATAAAAGCCAGTGGGGTTTTGCTTATTAGAGGAATCTGCTGCTGTTCTCTGAGGGTGCATCTTCTGAAGTCTGGAGGGTTGAATGCACACCCAGTGCCATTGGCACTGACAGAGAGACTGGGGGAAAACCAAGCCTGCAGCTCAGCCTGCAAGGTAGACCAGATATCTGCCTGAGTGTCCCTGGCTACTGTCTGTTTGAGGCTTGAAGCTGGGGTGCCCACCTCTCCAGTCAATCACAGGATTGATCGTCTGACCAGGTGGGTTCTCTTTGGCCCACAGAGGATTACAACAGACATCTATCTTGCCCTACACAGAGATGCTAGCACAAGCCCCTCAGCCTCATGCAGATGCTTCAGGGATAAGCAGAGGGCAAATGCTTGGTTGCTGTTCCTGAGTTCACAAGATAGTTCTCAGGTTCAACAGTTCACTAGAAGGACCCACAGAACTCAGAAGAGCCATTCTACTCATGGCTGTGGTTTCTTACAGCAGAAGGAACTAGACTAGAAGCAGTAAAGGGAAGAGGTGCATGAGACAGGGTCCACGAGAGACCACTTGTCCCCTCCCAGTGTTAGGAGATGGAGCCTGTGGAAGGTGATGAGGTCTTAAGGGTGGAGCCCCCATAAACGGGATTAGTGCCTTTATAAGAAGGATCAGAGAGCCAAATATCTGTAAACCAAGAAACATGCCCTGCTGACTCCCAGAATGATGAGAAGTGCTTGTTGTTTAAGCCTCCAGGCCTTGTTCTAGGAGCCCCAGCTGACAAGTACAAGCAGCCGCTGTGGGCTGAACAGTTACCATGTGCCTGCTGTCTTGGTCAAGGGCCAGCACTTGATGCCTGCCGATTCCTTGACACTTCCTGACCTGACCTTCCATTTAAACTGTGCTTAGCCTCTCTTCCTCCCCTCCTCTGCTCTCTGCTTTTCCAGAGCACTTATCACCAACTCTGTGGGTTTTTAAAAAAATTCCTTGGCCACACTGTGGCATGCGGGCTCTTAGTTCCCCGGCCAGGGATGGAGCCCCTGCCCCCTGCAGTGGAAGCACAGGGTCCTAACCATTGGGCTGCCAGGGAAATCACACCAACTCTGTTTTACTGATGAAGTCTGCCCATCGCCTTTCTTCCCTCCCTACCATGGGAGCTTCATGAGGCAGGGATTTTTTCTCGTGTTACTGTTAGTCACTGCTCTGTCTTCATGCCTAGAATAATTCTTCACGCATAGTAGATACTCGAGAAATCTTTGCTGCACAGGGATTGAAGGAATGAATTCTCATCATAACATATGAAGCAGGTCTCCTCTTGGCCCAGTGTTACAGATTAGTGCTCAGCAAAGTTACACTGAAGGACAGGGAAGCCTGGCATGCTGCAGTCCACGGGGTCTCAAGGGGTCGGACACAGCTTAGCGACTAAACAGCAACTGAACAAGGTCACGTGCGTGTCCAGGGTCACTCAGCTAATCGGCAGAGGCAGAGCTGGGAGACCGGGGTACCTGATTCTGGGACGCCCTGGCTGGCGCCTCTATGATCTACTACAGACTTTTTATAGTCCTGGAACTCAGAGAAAGCCATCAGCTTGATAGGAGGCACCGAGGTAAATGCAAGAGGCGGTTCGTGGTTCCGGCTGCCCCAGGCCTGAGAAAGTCGCTGTCACAGCACAGACAGATCAAGAAGTCCTCCTCTTTTCCTGAACCATCTCTCCTCTACTAGTTGTCTGTGGCTGCTGCAATAAATAGCCACAAACGTGGTGGCTTAAAAACAGCAAAAAATTGCTGTTGCTGAGTCCTGAAAGCCAGGAGTCCAAAATCAAGGTGTCAGCAGGGCTGGTTCCTTCAGGGGCTGAGAGGGAGGATGTGTTCCATGCCTCTCTCCCAGCTTCTGTGGGCTGTTGGCCTCTCTCCCAGCTTCTGTGGGCTGTTGGCCATACTTGCATTCCGTGGCTCACAGGTGTATTACTCTGATCTCTGTGACTGTTTTCACATGGCCTCTGACCCCTCTGTCTGTGTCTCAAATCACTCTCTTCTTTTTCTTCTAAAGACGCCAGTTATTGGTCTAGAGTTTCACCCTAAATCCAGTATGGTGTCATCTTGAGATCCTTAACCTGACTACACCTGCCAAGACCTATTTCCAAATAAGGGCACATTCACAGGCACCAGGAGTTAGGACTTGGACATGTCTTTCGAGGACATATCCTGATAACGGCATGACATAGTGGTACCGTCCAACCATCCATGCTGGCTAGCAAGGGGGGGCACTATCATTGCCCAGCCTGGAGCTAACAGCATGTCATGGGGCTCCCCCCGCTGCTCAGTGCTGCATCAAATAAGCTAGACTTAACGCAAATCAAGACTATAATGACGCACTGCCTCACAGTGGTCAGAATGGCCATCATTTAAAAGTCTACAAATAACAAATATTGGAGAGGGTGTGGAGGAAAGGAACCCTACTCTGTTGGGAATGTAAGCTGGTGCAGCCACTATGGAGAACAGTATGGAAGTTCCTCAGAAAACTAAAAATAGAATTACCCTAGGATCCCACACCAGAGAAGGCAATGACAACCCACTCCAGTACTCTTGCCTGGAAAATCCCATGGACGGAGGGATGCTGAAAGCTTTATATGTAATTTGAGACATTTCATGTTGCCATAACCCTCTGGAATGACTGCTATTATTACCATCAGTGGTACCCCACTCCAGTACGCTTGACTGGAAAATCTCATGGACAGAGGAGCCTGGTGGGCTGCAGTCCATGGGGTCACTAAGAGTTGGACATGACTGAGCAACTTCACTTTTGCTTTTCACTTTCATGCACTGGAGAAGGAAATGGCAACCCACTCCAGTGTTCTTGCCTTGCGAATCCCAGGGATGGGGGAGCCTGGTGGGCTGCTGTCCATCCATGGGGTCGCACAGAGTTGGACACAACTGAAGCGACTTAGCAGCAGCAGCAGCAGCAGAATTCCGCACTCCTACTCCTGGGCATATCTCCAGACAAAACTACAATTTGAAAAGATACACGCATCTCAATGTTCACAGCAGCACTAGTCATGATAGCCAATACATGGAAGCAATAGGAATGCTCATCAACAACCGACGGATGAAGAAGCTGCGGCACATATATACAATGAGTGTGTGTGCACGCATGTGCGCGTGCGTGTTTCCGTGTGTACGTGTGTGCATGTGCGTGCGTGTGTGCTTAGTTGCTTCAGTCATGTCTGACTCTGGGATCCCATGGACTGTAGCCGGCCAGGCCCCTCTGTCCATGGGATTCTCTAGGCAAGAATCCTGGAGGGGGCTGCCATGCTCTCCTCCAGGAGATCCCTCTGCCCAGGGATTGAACCCATGTCTCCTAAGTCTCCTGCATTGGCAGGCACATTCTTTACCACTAGCAAACTTATCACCAACTCTGTGGGTTTTTAAAAAAATTCCTTGGCCACACTGTGGCATGCGGGCTCTTAGTTCCCCGGCCAGGGATGGAGCCCCTGCCCCCTGCAGTGGAAGCACAGGGTCCTAACCATTGGGCTGCCAGGGAAATCACACCAACTCTGTTTTACTGATGAAGTCTGCCCATCGCCTTTCTTCCCTCCCTACCATGGGAGCTTCATGAGGCAGGGATTTTTTCTCGTGTTACTGTTAGTCACTGCTCTGTCTTCATGCCTAGAATAATTCTTCACGCATAGTAGATACTCGAGAAATCTTTGCTGCACAGGGATTGAAGGAATGAATTCTCATCATAACATATGAAGCAGGTCTCCTCTTGGCCCAGTGTTACAGATTAGTGCTCAGCAAAGTTACACTGAAGGACAGGGAAGCCTGGCATGCTGCAGTCCACGGGGTCTCAAGGGGTCGGACACAGCTTAGCGACTAAACAGCAACTGAACAAGGTCACGTGCGTGTCCAGGGTCACTCAGCTAATCGGCAGAGGCAGAGCTGGGAGACCGGGGTACCTGATTCTGGGACGCCCTGGCTGGCGCCTCTATGATCTACTACAGACTTTTTATAGTCCTGGAACTCAGAGAAAGCCATCAGCTTGATAGGAGGCACCGAGGTAAATGCAAGAGGCGGTTCGTGGTTCCGGCTGCCCCAGGCCTGAGAAAGTCGCTGTCACAGCACAGACAGATCAAGAAGTCCTCTCTCTTTTCCTGAACCATCTCTCCTCTACTAGTTGTCTGTGGCTGCTGCAATAAATAGCCACAAACGTGGTGGCTTAAAAACAGCAAAAAATTGCTGTTGCTGAGTCCTGAAAGCCAGGAGTCCAAAATCAAGGTGTCAGCAGGGCTGGTTCCTTCAGGGGCTGAGAGGGAGGATGTGTTCCATGCCTCTCTCCCAGCTTCTGTGGGCTGTTGGCCTCTCTCCCAGCTTCTGTGGGCTGTTGGCCATACTTGCATTCCGTGGCTCACAGGTGAATTACTCTGATCTCTGTGACTGTTTTCACATGGCCTCTGACCCCTCTGTCTGTGTCTCAAATCACTCTCTTCTTTTTCTTCTAAAGACGCCAGTTATTGGTCTAGAGTTTCACCCTAAATCCAGTATGGTGTCATCTTGAGATCCTTAACCTGACTACACCTGCCAAGACCTATTTCCAAATAAGGGCACATTCACAGGCACCAGGAGTTAGGACTTGGACATGTCTTTCGAGGACATATCCTGATAACGGCATGACATAGTGGTACCGTCCAACCATCCATGCTGGCTAGCAAGGGGGGGCACTATCATTGCCCAGCCTGGAGCTAACAGCATGTCATGGGGCTCCCCCCGCTGCTCAGTGCTGCATCAAATAAGCTAGACTTAACGCAAATCAAGACTATAATGACGCACTGCCTCACAGTGGTCAGAATGGCCATCATTTAAAAGTCTACAAATAACAAATATTGGAGAGGGTGTGGAGGAAAGGAACCCTACTCTGTTGGGAATGTAAGCTGGTGCAGCCACTATGGAGAACAGTATGGAAGTTCCTCAGAAAACTAAAAATAGAATTACCCTAGGATCCCACACCAGAGAAGGCAATGACAACCCACTCCAGTACTCTTGCCTGGAAAATCCCATGGACGGAGGGATGCTGAAAGCTTTATATGTAATTTGAGACATTTCATGTTGCCATAACCCTCTGGAATGACTGCTATTATTACCATCAGTGGTACCCACTCCAGTACGCTTGACTGGAAAATCTCATGGACAGAGGAGCCTGGTGGGCTGCAGTCCATGGGGTCACTAAGAGTTGGACATGACTGAGCAACTTCACTTTTGCTTTTCACTTTCATGCACTGGAGAAGGAAATGGCAACCCACTCCAGTGTTCTTGCCTTGCGAATCCCAGGGATGGGGGAGCCTGGTGGGCTGCTGTCCATCCATGGGGTCGCACAGAGTTGGACACAACTGAAGCGACTTAGCAGCAGCAGCAGCAGCAGAATTCCGCACTCCTACTCCTGGGCATATCTCCAGACAAAACTACAATTTGAAAAGATACACGCATCTCAATGTTCACAGCAGCACTAGTCATGATAGCCAATACATGGAAGCAATAGGAATGCTCATCAACAACCGACGGATGAAGAAGCTGCGGCACATATATACAATGAGTGTGTGTGCACGCATGTGCGCGTGCGTGTTTCCGTGTGTACGTGTGTGCATGTGCGTGCGTGTGTGCTTAGTTGCTTCACTCATGTCTGACTCTGGGATCCCATGGACTGTAGCCGGCCAGGCCCCTCTGTCCATGGGATTCTCTAGGCAAGAATCCTGGAGGGGGCTGCCATGCTCTCCTCCAGGAGATCCCTCTGCCCAGGGATTGAACCCATGTCTCCTAAGTCTCCTGCATTGGCAGGCACATTCTTTACCACTAGCACCACCTGGGAAGCCCCATACAATGGAATACTACTCAGCTATTAAAAAGAATGAAATAATGCCATTTACAGCAACAAGGATGCAACTAGAGGTGATCATACTAAGAGAAGTAAGTCAGAAAGCCAAACACCATACTGTATCACTGCCAGATGGAACCTACAACGTGACACAGATGACCCTACCTATGAAACAGAAGCAGACTCTCAGACACAGAGACCAGGCTCACGGTGGCCATGGGGAGTGGTCAGGAGACAGATGGAGTTTGGGGTGAGCAGATGGAAGCTTTCATATATGGACTGGATAAACAACAAGCTCCTACCATTAGCACAGGGAACCATATTCGGCATCCTATGATAAATCATAACGGAAAAGAATATTGAAAATCATGTATACCTATATAACTGAATCACTTCGCTGTACTGCAGAAATTAACACAACACTGTACATCAACCATACTCCAATTAAAAAAAATAGATGAGCGGGACCCCCATTTCTTGGGACTGACCTCCTGTGTGAATCCCTGACTATAGCTCATGAGAAGATGAGAGATCAGAGCTTGACCGGCTAGTGGTAGATAAGCTAAGTTCTGGGGCCTGGAAACCAAAAGAAGCTCCCCAGGGGAGACAGCCTGGGGAAGATTTCTCAGATCATGTGGTTTGTGCTGTAGCAAGGGAGGGGTGAGTGGATTCTTCTAGCAGTGACACATGACGGGCATTCCTGGTGAGCGAGCAGAAGATAAGACACCTGCAGAATCTCTGGGCACAAAGAAGGCTGGCCGGAGTGTCATGAAGGAAGGGAAACAGGCTGTGGGGACTCCCAGGAGGGAGCGGGGTTCATCTGCCCACCAGGCAGACCTCCAGGGAGAGGCGGCGCTGGAGAAGGACTTGGAATGTTGAATAGAGAGGTGCGGGCAGCGTGCGCCATGATGGCAAAGGGCACGAACGGGAAACAAGGGCGCGTAGAAGCGCTATCATCGGGCGTTTGTCTTTCTCTGCCTGACTTTGCACTCAGGAATTGCTTACATGCGGAATCTTTAAAAATGGTACAGATGAACTTCCTTACAAAAAAGAAATAGAGTCACAGGTGCAGAAAACAAACTTATGGAGAAAGTGAAAGTCGTTCAGTCGTGTCTGACTCTTTGTGACTCCATGGACTACACGGTCTACGGAATTCTCCAGGCCAGAATACTGGAGTGGGTGGCCTTTCCCTTCTCCGGGGCATCTTCCCAACCCAGGGATCGAACCCAGGTCTCCCACATTGCAGGCGAATTCTTTACCATCTGAATCACAAGGGAAACCAAATACTTCTGGTGACTGGAGGGAAATGGGAGTGCAGAGAGGGATGACTGGGTTATTGGGGTAGACATCTATACACAGCTGCTACACAATATACAAAATAGACAACTAGTAAGAACCTACTGGATAACACAGGAAACTCTCCTCTAAACTCCACTCGAAAACTCAGGAATGACCTGTATGGGAAAAAAATCTTAAATAAAGTAGATACATGTGTGTGTGTAACTGATTTACTTTGCTGAACACCTGAAACTAACATAATATTGTAAATCAACTATACATCAATAAAAATCAAAGGGGAAAAAAGCGAGAGAGAAGGGCAGCAGAAATGGTCCAGCTGCCCTGGGGAAAGATGGGCAGTGGGGCCAGAGCGGCCAGGCTGTCTTCTTATGGAGTCATGGATGGCTGGGAGTCAAGGGTGGGGGGATGACCGGCCCTGTGGTTTAGGAAAGTGGTGCCAGTGGTGGGTAGAGCAGAGACCATGAGAGAGAGCAGGAGATGAGGGCTCCCCAGGAGTCTGGCTCTGCACTCCAGCGGGGCTCGGGGGGAGGAGACAAGACCAGAACCCAGAGGGCAGCTGTCAGGACCTTCCGGACTCAGTGTCAAGGGGAGACTTTCGAGTTCTTCCCTCTCAAGTGTCTCCAAAGCTGAGTCAACGCAGAGAAGGCTGCTGGCTGCATTGCATACGGCTTCTGTACGCTTCCTGCCCCTAAACTAGCCTTTCTCCTCACCCACCTTCCCTTAATTTCTCCAGCGACCGCAAGTACTGAGGAGGTTCAAAGTGGACTATCTGCTCAGCCCCAAAGTGGTCCACCTCCCCACCCCTCAGCTGGGAGACTGAAGCCAGCCTGGGGCCCGTGATGTTCCCTCTGGAGATGAGCCTTAGAACAAGACTTCAGTCTACACCCTGGCCTAGATTTTTCTATTCCCCACAACACATGCTTCCAGCCAGACTGGGCTATCCCAGAAATTTTATGCCAGGAAATCTGATTGTCCTTTTCAGAATATCAGAAAAGTCTGATTTTTTAATATTGTGCTTTGAGGTTTGCAGGATCTTAGTTCCCCCCAACCGGGATTGAACCTGAGCCCCCAGGAGCGGAAGTGCCAGGTCCTAACCACTGGGCCACCAGGGAAGTCCCAGAAAACTGATTCTTAAAGGCCAGGGACAAGCTACAAAGGAGAGTTCCAATATTTTCTTGAAAGCTGAAAATGCAATTCTTTCCCCTGCTAAAGACCACAGGCTCAATGAATGCTGCCAGCTGGTAACAAAAGTCTTCTTGTACCGAATCACTCCCTTTCCAACAATAAAATAGTTAACATTTTCTGTCTAAAATGATGTGCTTTCTTGATGTAAAACCAGCTCAGAAGGCTGGAGCATCTTTACCATTCTACACCCCAGAATTCCCCTTAGAAATCAAATATAATCCTCTTTAAGAAGCTTTAAATAATTTTGAGCTTTCTTATTGACTTATTAAAATGCAGCTTAAAACATGTCTTCAATGCAATCCTTTTACAAGGGTCAGGGATAGAAAATTTGAAGAAATATGATTAGCAGATCAGTTGGAAAGACTAAAGTACTCAGTTGCAAGTTTGAGTATTTCAGAGAAAACTTTGGAACCCCTCACCAAGCTGCCCTGGGACAGGATTGCTCTCCGCCTGCCTCCCTGCTTTCTCCCCGCAGGCTTCACTGACTTGGTGATGCCCTACGGGTTCTCTACACAGAAAAATCTGCCGCCACCACCCGACTCATGTTTCCCCTGCAATGCATCCCCAGGAGCTTCGTCTGTGAACTTCCCTCTGGTCCTAATGACCGAACTTTCTCAGAAACCCCTTTGTTAAGAGCTTCAAAGGGCTTAGAACATTCCAAGGGTGGTCTTTGATCCCTGGCATCCTCAAGTGATAGGAACCAGCGGTGTCCTGACTCACTACGAACCATCCCATGTCACTGAACTCATCCTGTGTCACTGGAGTCCTGCTCTGTCCTGGGATGGATGGAGTCAGAGGCGCAGTTCAGGAATTTTCATGTTTAAGTGAATGAATGGGTGAATAATGAACAAGTGAATCAATGAATCCACAAGGCTTTCCTGAGTGTACGCTGCCCAATAGAAAGGCATACAGGGACTTGCCTGGTGGCCCAGTGGATAGGAACCTCCCGGCCAACGCAGGTGACCTGGGTCTGATCCCTCCTCTGGGAAAAGCACACACGCCGTGGAGCAACTAAGCCCATGAGCCACAACCACTGAGCCTGGCCGCCTACAGCCCAAACTCCGGAACAAGAGAGGCACCGCAAGGAGGAGCCCGAGCAGCACAGCCAGGAGGAGCCCCTGCGCGCCGCGACTAGAGAAGCCCGTGCCAGCAATGCAGACCCAGTGTAGCCAAAAAAGAATAAATAAATCAATGTTTTTTAAAAAGGAAAGCCACACAGAACAGGGACCTGGAAAAGCACCGCCTTTCAGGGGAAGGCTTCCATCAGACCACATGCACCCCCTTCTTAAATCAAAGACATCGATCTTAAAAAATGCACATTAAATCTTGCCTTGAATTGAGCAAGGCTTCTGTAAATGCAAATCCTTGCAAGAGACAAATCCCAATTATGTGACAGAGTCCGTGACACTTGCAGGGCACCTGCATTACATGTCCAGGGCAGGCGATAGAGACCAGGGTTTGTCAGAAGAGGAGCTGACATCACCAATAGGATGTCTGGCTCCAGAGATCTGAGAGGGTCAGCGCCAGCTCCTGCCACAACTAGGACCCACGTACCAGCACCAGGGAAGACTTCTAGGATGCGTCCATGGGTTGTTTGATTTCACACATCTAGTTTGGCCTGGAGCAGCCCTCTCTGGAGATCAAAGCAGTCCATCTTAAAGGAAATCAGTCCTGAATATTTATAGGAATGACTGATGCTGAAGCCCCAGTACTTTGGCCATCTGATATGAAGAGCCCACTCATTGGAAAACATCCTGATGCTGGGAAAGATGAGGGCAGGAGGAGAAGGGGGCAACAGAGGATGAGATGGTTGGACAGCCTCATCAACTCAATGGTCATGAGTTTGAGCAAACTCTGGGAGATAGTGAAGGACAGGGAAGCCTGATGTGCTACAGTTCACGGGGTTGCAAGAATTAGACACAACTTAGCAACTGAACAACAAGACCTCTCTGGATACAAGAAGTTATCCCGATGGGTGTGAGGTTTGGTGGGTCAATGAGCAGGTGTGAGAGCCATGATTACCTGCCTGGGCTGAAGCCCAAGCTCTGGTACCAGCTGATCAACCTTGAGCAAGTGACTTCACCCCCTGAAGAGTCTGGCTCAGTCTCCCCAGTGGTAAAATGGAGATGCCGAATAGTAACTGCCTGAGAATCAGAGATGATGCCCATCCAGCATGAATCCTGAAAAGTGACTGGTTTTGTGGGTCCAAACCAGAAGAACCCTGGCCCTTTGATACTGTTTAACCCAATACTGCCCAGTACCTGTGATGCCCAAATAGTAAAGGGGGCCGTTACTGTTACGCTTCTGTTCACACTCGCCAGCACCACAAACACAGTTATCAAATCTAAGGATGTCCAGGGCAGGTCACACCGGGCCACACTCTGCAGCTTGGTGGTTTCATTTTACAATGGAGTCTTGTAAATAATTTCCTAAGTAACCGGTCCATCTCAGCACAGAAACCTCCCTGAGTGAGTGAGTGTCATCACTCAACATAAATTTGCAGACAGGTGAGTGCCAGGCATTGTGTTCGGGGCTGGGGATACTAAATGAGAGACAAAATTCTTGCCTCTCCCACCGCCCCCCTCACCCAAAACACTTGTAATTTCCTGAAGGATAGAAAGAAAGGAACAGGTCATAGGAGCTGTGATAGGGATCTGCTCAGGTGCTGGGCTCTACTGCTAGATTTAGCAAATAAAACATACGGGCGTGCATGTGTGCTGAGTCATGCCCAACTCTTTGTGATCCCGTGGACTATAGCCCACCAGGCTCCTCTATCCATGGGATTTTTCAGGGAAGAATACTGGAGCAGGTTGCAGGATCGAACCTGTGTCTGTTGCATCTCCCAGATTGGTAGGCAGATTCCTTACCACTGGGCCATCTGGGAAGCCTCCAAAATACAGGACACCTAGTTAAATTCATTTCAGATAAACATGAATAACTTTTTTGATATAAACGTGTCCCAGATATTTCATGCAGCATACTTATCATTGCACAGGGCATTCTTATTATTCATTGGATATCTGAAATTCAAATTTAACTGGACATCCTATATTCTAGCTGGTGGCCCAAGCCACATAAAAATTCCATTTCACCCTCAGAGGAGGGCCAAAGGCTGTTGTCATCCTCATCAGAAATTATTTTGACTTGAGTGATGACCCCCGGCATATTATCAAGTGACGGGTCTGCATACGTCATAGTCCATTTGGGCGGAGATGACAGAATGCCATCACTTGGGCAGCTTAAACAGCACGTATCTATTTCTCCCAGTTTTGAAGGCTGGGAAGCCCAAGATCAAGGCCTGGCAGATTGCATGTCTGTTGAGAATCCGTTTCTGGCTTCAGACGGCTAATTTTTCACTGTGTCCTCATATGACAGAAGAGGAGAGGGAGCCGCCTGGGGTCCCCATCATAAGGGCACTAATTCCATTTGTGAGGTCTCGTCCTTTATGACCTAATCACCTCCCAAAGGCCGCCACTGCCTAACACCATCACCTGGGGGATTAGGTTTCAACATGTGAATTTGGGGAGAGGGGTTTTAACATACAAATATGGGTGCATTCAGTCCAGTGCAATACATCTTTCAGGTAAAAATTACACTGCCCTTGAAACAGAACAGTGGCACCGTTGGTAAAGAATCTGCCTGCCAATGGAGGAGACACAAGAGATGAGGGTTCAGTCCCTGGGTTGGGAAGATCCCCTGGAGGAGGGAATAGCAACCCACTCCAGAATTCTTGCCTGGAAAATTCCATGAACAGAGGAGCCTGGCAGTCTACAGTCCATGGAGTCACAAAGAGTCAGACATGACTGAGCTCACACACACGCATAAAACAGAACGCCCCTGCAAAGAAAGCCTGCTACAGCTGTGTTACCTTAAGCCCAAGGCTGGCCCGGTTTCCTGTCACCAGCTTTCCGAATTATGGGTATAGCACAATGTAAAAACATCCCCAAGTGGAAGAAACATGAGATGCCAAGAAGGGAATTTAGAAGTCTGTGCAGGACCTGAAGGCATGGTGCTTGACTCTTGTTCAGCCGCTACATTGTGTCCAACTCTTTGCAAGCCCCTGGATTGCAGCACACTAGCTTCCCTGTCCTTCACCATCTCCCAGAGTTTGCTCGAACTCATGTCCATTGAGCCAGTGATGCCATCCAACCAGCTCATCCTCTGTCGTCCACTTCTCCCGCCTTCAATCTTTCCCAGCATCAGGATCTTTTCCAATGAGTGGGCTCTTCGCATGTCATCCTCATCAGAAATTATTTTGACTTGAGTGATGAAACATGAGATCCAAGAAGGGAATTTAGAAGTCTGTGCAGGACCTGAAGGCATGGTGCTTGACTCTTGTTCAGCCGCTACATTGTGTCCAACTCTTTGCAAGCCCCTGGATTGCAGCACACTAGCTTCCCTGTCCTTCACCATCTCCCAGAGTTTGCTCGAACTCATGTCCATTGAGCCAGTGATGCCATCCAACCAGCTCATCCTCTGTCGTCCACTTCTCCCGCCTTCAATCTTTCCCAGCATCAGGATCTTTTCCAATGAGTGGGCTCTTCGCATCAGGTGGTCAAAGTATTAGAGCTTCAGCATCAGTCTTTCCAGTGAGTATTCAGGGTTGATTTCCTTTAGGATGGACTGGTTTGATCTCCTTGCTGTCCAAGGGACACTCAAAAGTCTCCAACACCACAATTTGAGAGCATCAGTTCTTTGGCACTCAGCCTTCTTTATGGTCCAACTCTCACATGACTACTGGAAAAACCATAGGTTTGACTATACAGACCTTTGTTGGCAAAGTGATGTGTCTGTTTTTAAATATGCTGTCTAGGTTGGTCATAGCTTTTATGGACTTGGGGCCCATAAAAAAGATAGACGGGGTTGGGCCTCACTTCAGGGGCCAGAAAGCCCTTCGGGCAGACCAGATGCTCCTGACAGTGGCGGTTTCTGCCCCGGGGCTGTTATCTGCCGGCCTCAGAATTCCAGGGAGCTGGGCTTGTAGCCACCCTCCCGATTACTTAGTGAGACCTTCCCAATTTCTGCCTCTTGTCCAGTGTTATTTCCTGGCAGGTTTTGGGTGACAGCCACCGAGGCCAAATCCTTCCAGGCCCGTGGCTTTCCTAACCAAGAGAGCACTCTGACTGCTTCCCAGGCACTCCGAGTTGTGCACACAAGGCCGACTCCTTTATCAGGTCCTGGGGCGCTGTGACCAGGGTTCGTGGGACTTTGATGTCTCTTCCAAGCAGGAGGAAAAAGTAAACATATCTGTTAGTAAAATATAATTTTTAATCTAAAATACATGGGCTCATGAAGACAGAAGTCCCAGAGCCTGTGACCTTTAGACCACGTACGACCCAGTTTGTATGTCTGTGGTCACTCACAGAATGCTCAAAGCATTGGACTCGCTTGGGAAAGGGCCCAAATTTCTTTCTCAAGCAGGAATAAGTGAGGGGACTTCCCTGGGGGTCCTGTGGTTAAGAAACTGCCTTGCAATGTGGCAATGTGCGTTCAATCCCTGGTCAGGGAACTAAGATCCCATGTGCCTCAGGGCAGCTAAACCTGTGCGCGGCCAGCTAGAGAAAGTCCACAGGCCCCAGCAAAGACCCAGCACAGTGAAAAGAAAAAGAAAAAGGAATAAGCAGCCAGATTTCAGGGTGCTGCTGCCCAAGAGGTAACACACATCGAGCAGGAAGAACAGAGGTGGAAGGGGGCTGGGCTCCACCCCCGCCCACGACAGCGACCACCACTCCCGTGCCGAGGGAGGGTCGGCAGCCAGGCTCTGCGGTCATTTTGACCTGGGCTCTCATCCCACCTCCATTGCTGAGCAGCTCGGGGCCTGGAATAGGGGGCGTTCTTACTGAACCTCAGCTCCCTCGTCTGTAAAATGGGGAGATCAAGAGACCATACCTCTCAGGGCTGCTGTTAACGACTGGGGAGAGACTGTCTGCAAAGCCTCAGAATTAGGCTGGGCACTTAGCAAGTGCTCGGCAAATGATACCTGTTACCACTGTAATGTCACTACTGCACACTGAGATGGCTTTGAAAAAAAATCTCTTTAAAAACAAGGGAGGACATCTCTGGTGGTCCAGTGGTGAAGACTCCAAGCTTCCACTGCAGGGGCGTGAATACAATCCCTGGTCAAGGAAGGTAAGCTTCCACGTGCTACAAGACGCGATCAGAAAGTGCAAAAAAAAAAAAAAAAAGATTGAGCAACTGGTAGAATCAATAAGGCTGGCGGATGGAACCAGTGTCAGTTTCCCGGCTGTGATATTTCACTAGTTATTTTACGATGTCACCATTGAGGGAAGCTAAGGGAACGGTGCTAGGGGCCTCTAGGTATTGTTTTGCAAGCTTCCTTGGAGTCTATAGTTATTTCAAAATTAAAAGTTAAAAAAAAAGATGGAGCCAAGGAGATCCCCCTCACGAAAGAGAACGTTGATGCCAATAAAAGGCGAATGGACTTTGCAAATAACTCTCATTTTCTGGGAGACACGGATGCACCCATGTGTCCCCTCACGTCCTCCCCCCCGCACCCACCCCGTTCAGCTGCCGTGGTATTTTCCTTCATTATGCCAGCGCCTCAGAAGTAAACCTCTCTAATTTTCTACACCGCAGCTATTTATTTAAATGCTAACTCGCATTATGAAGTGATAATCCACACGCGCAGGAGATAATTTATGAAGCATTTAAATTAAGAGGAGCAGCTAATTGAGAGCATGTGTCTTATAAGCCTTGCTAACACCAGAAAACTACAAATTAAGGGGGGATGCAAGATATTTCTATCTTGCTTTCATCTTCTCTTGGAAGGCGCTTGGAGGAAAAAGACTTCCGTGACTGCACTTGCTGGCCCCACAGCCCCTCTGGTGGGGGCATCCCTGCCCTGGCACTCTCGGGCTGTGCAGAGACCACCTTCTCCCCAGGCAGGGTCTGCACTTTCGCCACCACCCTTTTGCTAACAAGGGAGCTTTTTTTTTTTTTCCTTTGAAGCTTCTCAGTTGGATTACAAAGATGCAAAGTGGCAAAGACTGGTATTTACTAGGCATTTACGCCTGATTGGAGAGAGAGGAAATTTGGGGAAGAGGAAAATCCAAAGAAAATAGGATGTGTTTTATAATTATTTCAGTTCTTTCGTTTTAAAAAGGACTGCCTGGGTTTGTGCACAGTGGCTGAGAGTTCAACTGGGGCAGAGGGGCACTGTGTGTGCAGGCGTGAGCACCTACTATGTGAAAGGGTCTCCCCTGGTGGTTCAGTGGTAAAGAATCCATCTGCCAGTGCAAGAGACACGGGTTCGATCCTGGGCTGGAAATCCCCTGGAGTAGGAAATGGCAACCCACTCCAGTATTCTTACCTGGAAAAACCCCACAGACAGAGAAGCCTGGTGGGTTACAGTCCATTGGGTCACAAAGAGTCGAACTCAGTGACTAAACAACAACTACTGTGTGAAGAAGCTGAAGTTGAACGGTTTTATGAAGACCTACAAGATCTTTTAGAACTAATACCCAAAAAAGATGTCCTTTTCATGATAGGGGACTGGAATGCAAAAGTAGGAAGTCAAGAAACACCTGGAGTAACAGGCAAATTTGGCCTTGGAATGCGGAATGAAGCAGGGCAAAGACTAATAGAGTTTTGCCAAGAAAATGCACTGGTCATAGCAAACACCCTCTTCCAACAACACAAGACTGAGTGAACTGCGGGAGTTGGTGATGGACAGGGAGGCCTGGCGTGCTGCGATTCATGGGGTGGCAAAGAGTCGGACACGACTGCGCGACTGAACTGAACTGAACTGTGTGAAAGACACTAGGGAAGAGCCATGAGTGAAAGAGACATCCTACTCCCTGGTCATGTGATGTTTACATTCTAACCAGAAAGGCAGAGATGACGGGATGAAGTGATTAATTACCCTGTGCAGGTGTTGAGGGAAAGGGCCGCTGTGCCCTGGTCCAGGGTGGTCAGGGAAGGCTTCCTGGGAGAAAGACATGTGAGTTGGGACCTAAAGGGTGAGGAATAGCTGGGTGAGAATGAACTTAGCAAGGGCAGGAACGGGTGGGGAAGGGGACACAAGACTCCTAGTGTCCCCTGTCCCCGGGAGGCATGACCCGAAATATGTAGAGGTGATCTAAGTGAAGTAAGTCAGACAGAGAAAGACAAATACCATACGATATCACTTACATGTGGGATCTTAAAAACCATACAAACGAACTTATTTACAAAATATACAGCTGGGGAATTTGGGGTGGACATGTACACACTGCTATATTTAAAATGTATAATTTACAAGGACCTACTGTATAGCATAGGGTGTCCAGGGTTACGTGGCAGCCCAGATGGGAGGGGAGCTTGGGGGAGAATGGATACATGTGTATGTACGTCAGAGCCCCTTTGCTGTTCACCTGGAGCTATCACATCGTTCATCGACTCTACTCCAATACAAAATAAAAAGTCTTTAAAATAGATACAGACTCACATACACAGAAAACAAACTTATGGTTACCAAAAGGCAAGAAGGTGGAGAGGGATAAACTGTGAATTTGGGCTTAACAGGTGAACACCACTGTATATTAAATAGATAAGCAAGGTCCTATTGTATTGCACAGGGAATTATATTCAATATCTGTAATAACGTATAATGGAAAAAAATCTGAAAAAGAGTCTATGTAAATAAAAATATGTATATAAATATATATGTAAAGATATAAATCTGAATCACTTTGAAACACTATGGATCAACTACACTTCAGTTTAAAAATGCTAATGTTTGGGTCCCAGCCCTAAATATTCTGCAATCAAAGAATCTTTGTAACCTAAGTTACAATCCCCTTACTTGTGGGTTTTGCAAATTCAAATAGTATTCATATCAGATATTCACAGATCAAGGCAAATATGAATGTTCTTTTTTTTAATGTAAAAGCTGATTCTACAGATTTTTTTATTGAAGTATAATTGATTTACAACGTTGTGTTAATTACTGTGGTACAGCAAAGTGATTCAGTTATACACATTATCTTTTAAAAAGTACATTCTTTTTCATTGTGGTTTATTTCAGGATATTGAATATCGTTCTTCATGCTATACAGTAGGACTTGGATAATAGCTTGCCTTTGCTAATCCCAAACTCCTCTTCAGTCCCTTCCCAGCCCTCACCCTTTGGCAAGCACCAGTCCATTCTCTAGGTCTGTGATTCTGTTTGTTTCATAGACAGGTTTACTTGTCAGACAGGAAGGTTCTGAGGTTTCTGCGGACAATTCCTCCTGCCCAGTTCATTTGGTGCCTCTTTTTGAGTCAAATTTTTTCTTTCATTTTTATGTTGCCTCATGCCTTCACCCAATTCACTCTGTTTGTTTCTAAAAACTAATTACTCCCATAAAGTGCCAGGATCCGTGGTTAGAGAAGCTGTCTGTTCTGTTCTAGGGCCCAGACGCAGGATTTGACAAAACTGTGGGGCTTTTTAGAAAGTCCATTGTGGGTAGTCTAAAAGTAGTTCTTGCTTATTGTAGAAATCCAACGATCAGGTGTGTGTAAGGCCAATGTAAACAGTCTTCTTGCCCACATCCCACCCACTCAAGACTCCAGGTTAACAGCTGGGTGTGTCCTTCTAGGACTTTCTCACTTAAACATATGCACATATGTCAACATTTATACAAAGAGAGGGATTTTGCCCTACATCTGTGGGATTTGCAAGGTGCCTCTCTCCCTCCAGCACAGCTTATAGGTGCAACTTTTGCTTCATGTCTGACTCTTTGTGACTCCATGGACTGTAGCTCACCAGACTCCTTTGTCCATGGGATTTTCCAGGCAAGAATACTGGAGTGGGCTGCTACTTCCTCCTCCAGAGGATCGGAACTGAAACCTCAGTTCCGCCTCTTCCTGTGCTGTTAACCTGGGTAACCCACTGAACCTTTCCAAGCCTCAGTTTCCTCATCTGCAAAATGGGGGACATCAAGAGAGCTCATGGGAAAACATCCACAGAGACTGAGCTTGGGGTCCAGCCCCAGGGCTCACATTCAGTTAATGGCAGCTGTCCATATCCTATCTGTTGACCAGAAAAGTAACACATTTTCTTTCAACATGAAATTATAAAATGTGTGTGAAGGTTTTAGGTACCATTTCCTGACATAGGTACCATGACATAGGTACCATTTCCAGATAGCTCAGCTGGAAAAGAATCCGCCTGCAATGCAGGAGACCCTGGTTTGATTCCTGGGTGGGGAAGATCCACTGGAGAAGGGATAGGCTACCCACTCCAGTATTCTTGGGCTTCCCCTGTGGCTCAGCTGGTAAAGAATCCGCCTACAACGTGGGAGACCTGGGTTTGATCCCTGGGTTGGGAAGATCCCCTGGAGAAGGTAACGGCTACCCACTCCAGCATTCTGGCCTGGAGAATTCCATGGACAGTCCATGGGGTCGCAAAGAGTCGGACACAGCTGAGCGGCTTTCACCTTCACTTTTCCTTACAAACACCTGACAGTTTCTCTTGTTAATAGATAAAACCATGTCCATATGAAGATGTTACCTGTGAGGTTTTATCTGGATTTAGGTCAATCCACCTCTTTCCATGATTCCCATCTCAGCCCCTCTGCCCAATGCCACCCCCCACTGCTGCCAAAATTAGGAAGTCCAAGCGTTAGGGATTCCTGGCTCAGGGTCCCTTGCAATAGAATTCACTCCGTGCGTCTAAGATGCTTGCGCATCCAAGGCTAAGTTCACGCCCTTTGAGGCCAAGCCAGGTAAGGTTTTGCCTCTTCCCATAGGCAGGTCACAGGGACACGTCTGTCCTCAGGCTGACTTCAAGTTTCCCTCCAGGGGTCACATTTCACATTTCTGTCTGTCGACAGCCACAGCGAGCCCTCCCTCCTTCTTTGCATCGTTAGACTGGTGCCCCCTTTGCTCCCGTGTCACTGGGGCTCTTCCACTGAGGCCAGGCCCACTCTGCTCCTGGGAGTAACCTCCAGCACGTGGGGGATGCCTGGGAAAGCTGCCTTCTTCGGGTTACCCAGGTCGGCGGCCCAGGTGGACACAGCCTCCAACCTCATACAGCGACCTGTTCCAGTTTCCCACCGTGAAGATGGGCCTGGGTCTTTGTGCAGGACTGGAAACGCCTAGCACCTAGTGGGCGCTCAGAAACTCACAGTGTGTTCCACATTTTTGAACACCTGTTCTTTTTTTTTATTGGAGTATAAAACCTGAAGCTCCAATACTTTGGCCACCTCATGCGAAGAGCTGACTTGTTGGAAAAGACTCTGATGATGGGAAAGATTGAGGGCAAAAGGAGAAGGCGATGACAGAGGATGAGATGATTGGATGGCATCACTGACTCAGTGGACACGAGTCTGAGCAAACTCTGGGAGATGGTGAAGAACAGGGAAGCCTGGTGTGCTGCAGTCCATGGGGTCACAAAGAGTTGGACACGACTGAGCGACTAAACAACAATAATTGCTTTACAATGTTGAGTTAGTTTCTGCTGTGCAACAAAGTGAATCAGCTGTATGTATACATATTTCCCTCCCAGTCAAGCCTC
>SJXQ01010794.1:21561-59794 GCA_006408695.1 Aepyceros melampus | reverse complement strand
TCAGTGCCACCCTCCCGATTCATCCCACCCTCCCTGAGCACCTGTTCTGAGTCTTCCTGTCCAGCAGAGGGCTGGCTAGCAGGCTGAGGGAGGGAATGGTGAAGTCGGGGAATATGAAAGAAGTGTATAAGCAGCCTGTGCATGGAAAAAGCAGCTGCCCTGGAGAGGGATGGAAGGTGGTACTCAGATGATGTGTGCCCAAGAGCCAGCGGCCAGTCCTTGAGCAAGGCAATCTGCAGCAGCTGTGACCTCTCTAAATGTGAAGACCTTTTGGCCCAGCAACTGCTCAGTTAAGTTTTAACCTATAGAAGACTTCCCTGGTGGTCCAGTGGTTAAGAAGCTGCCTGCTAATCCAGGGGATATGGATTCGATCCCTGGTTGGGGAAGACCCCACATGCCACAGAGCAGCTAAGCCCGTGTGCCACAACCACTGAGCCTGCACTCTAGCGCCTGAGAGTCGCAGCTACTGGAGCCTGAGTGCCCTGGAGCCCATGGTGCACGACAAGAGAAGCCACTGCACGTGAAGCCTGTATTCCACAGCTAGAGGAAGCCCGCGAGCAGCAATGAGGATCCAGTGAAGCCAGAAACAAATGTATATTTTTAATTTAACCTACAGGAATACTTGCACTTAGTCACAAACGTGGTCTTGCAGTGTGATTTAATACTGTTGAAAACCTCAGCAGGATGGCCGGGGATCCAGGGCCGATGTGGGCTGCAGATCTGATGGTCCGTCCACAGAATGAGATGCTAAGCTTTGAAAAAGGAGGAAGTGGCACAGCCACTGCCGGAGAAAGACGTCCCACTCCTGATGGAGATGAGAAGGAAACCCATTGGTGGGAAAGCCAAACAAACCAACAGGAACACTTGCATGCACTTGAACGTTTTCTGGAGTAACTCAGAAGACATGCCCCACAGAGATCACTCCCAGGGAACGGGGCTGGGTTTCTTCTCCTTGTCCCAGGGGAACCCACTCTTTTCCTGTTGTGCCAAGACTGAGGTTTGTATCCAGCTGCTGCTGCTGCTAAGTCGCTTCAGTCGTGTCTGACTCTGTGCAACCCCATAGACGGCAGCCCACCAGGCTCCCTCGTCCCTGGGATTCTCCAGGCAAGAACACTGGAGTGGGTTGCCATTTCCTTCTGCAATGCATGAAAGTGGAAAGTGAAAATTGAAAGTGAAGTCACTCAGTCATGTCTGACTCTTTGCGACCCCATGGACTGCAGCCTACCAGGCTCCTCTGCCCATGGGATTTTCCAGGCAAGAGTACTGGAGTGGAGTGCCATTGCCTTCTCCTACCAAGGCCACACACTAAAGCAATTGGCTCCCTCCGGGACCTGAGACTCTGGCTGTGTGACAGTGACTAATCGCTACCTCTCTGAGCCTCTTTCTTCGATAAATAGATGTCAGGTGCCTACCGTGGGCCAGGGACCACAGAGTCCTCTCAGGGTTTCCCTGATCCCTCCTCCTTAACATTTGCAGAGAAAACCAGGAGGACCCTTGGGTCTTTTAAAAAATGCTTCCTGCTTTCTCAAGGACGTCGGCTCAGAGCAGAGACGGGGGAAGTCGCAGGCGCTGTGACTGGGCTGAAGCGGTGCCACCTGGTCCACGCAGGAAGCCTGCCTCTTTAACAAAGCATGGCCGACACCACCGGTAATTGCCTAGTTACAGCCATCGGTGTCATCGTTCACCAGCAGGTCCGGGGAAGGGCCCCGGGGAGCAGTTCTACCTTTGCTAAACCAATAGCCCCCATGACAACCCCCTGCGGTCTTCCCTTTGCTGTCCCCGCAGAATAAATCCTCCAGTGCTCTTTGCTGAATGATCATGAAGACATGATTAAAGCTCCAGATTTATAGCTTCCCTGGGCTTGAGAAATCAAGCCGCTCCCGCTGCTAGGGCTGCCCCCCTCAGCTGCTGGGGACTGGTGAGCGGCAAAATGGAAGTGGTCCCCGAGCCAGAGGCAAGGCCGCCGAGGCAGATGCAGTTAACACGTTAGCCAGTAGCGGCACAAATGGGATGGACCATGGGGTCTCTAACTCCACTTGCCATTACGGAGGGAGGCAGGCAAAAGCGCGCCCTGAACCAAACACACATCTTCTGACCCGGAAGCACCTGGCTCTTCACTCAGCCCTGGCTCAACTGTGCTATCTATAAGCATCCTCCTCACATAGTCACTTTTTAAGCGTCACCCTTGAAAAGTGTGTGTGGCCTGTTCCTCTTGGAAGAACATGTCTGATCGGAAGTGAAGATTTCTACAGCTATCAGAGCACACATGTCAAGGTATCACTGCTACCAGAGGCCATCACGCAGTGCTCTCATGTGCCACGCATGAGGCTGAGCATTTTATGTTAAAGAACCTTCATTTTCCCCTATTTTTTTAAAAAAAAATTTTACTGGAGTATAGTTGATTTACAATGTTGTGTTAGTTTCTGCTGACAAAGTAAATCAGTTTTCCATAGACATATATCCACTCTTCTTAGATTCTTTTCCCACATAGGCCATTACAGAGTATTGAGTAGAGTTTCCTGTGCTATACAGTAGGTCCTATTCAGTTGCTCAGTCATGTCCACTCTTTTCAACCCCATGGACTGCAGCACACCAGCCTTCCTTGTCCATCACCAAGTCCTGGAGCTTACTTAAACTCATGTCCATCAAGTTGGTGATGCCATCCAACCATCTTATCCTCTGTCGTCCCCTTCTCCTCCCACCTTCAATCTTTCCCACCATCAGCATCTTTTCAAATGAGTCAACTCTTCACATCAGGTGGCTGAAGTATGGGAGTTTCAGCTTCAGCATCAGTCCTTCCAATGAATATTTAGGACTGATCTCCTTCAGGATGGACTGGTTGGATCTCCTTGCAGTCCAAGGGACTCGCAAGAGTCTTCTCTAACACCACAGCTCAAAAGCATCAATTCTTCGGTGCTCAGCTTTCTTTATGGTCCAGCTCTCACATCCATATGTGAGTACTGGAAAAACCATAGCTTTGACTATAGATCTTTGTTGGCAATGTCTCTGCTTTTTAATATGCTGTCTAGGTTGGTCATAGCTTTTCTTCCAAGGAGCAAGCATCTTTTAATTTCATGCCTGCAGTCACCATCTGCAGTGATTTTGGAGTCCAAAAAAAAAAAAGAAAGAAAGAAAGAAAGAAGGTCTTTATTACTATCTACTTCATATATTTGAATTGTGGTACTGGAGAAGACTCTTGAGAGTCCCTTGGACTGCAAGGAAATCAAACCAATCGATCATAAAGGAAATCAATCCTGAATATTCATTGGAAGGACTGAGGCTGAAGCTGAAGTTCCAATAGCTTGGCCACCTGATGCAAAGAGCCCACTCATTGGGAAAGGACCCTGATGAAGGGAAATATTTAAGGCAAAAGGAGAAAGGGTAGACTGAGGATGAGATGGTTAGATAGCATCACCAATTTAATGAACATGAGTTTGAGTAAACTCTGGGAGATAGCGAAGGACAGGGAAGCCTGGTGTGCTGCAGTCCATGAGGTCACAAAGAGTCAGACAGGACTTTTCAAAGGAACAACAGTGTGTATATGTCTGTCTCATATATTTTTAAATTAAAAAGAATTTTTTTAATGAAAGTCACATAATATAAAATTGACTGCTTTAAAGTGTAAAATTTGTGGCATTTAGTACATTCACCATGTTCTACAACCATTGCCTCTGTGGAGCACCAAAACCTTTTCATCACCCCAAAAGAAGATCAACACCATTAAGCATTCACTATCCCCATCTCCTCAGCCCCAGGCACCTGCTAATCTACTTTTAGCCTCTGTGGATTGATCTAGTCTAGAGATTTCATATAAATGGAATCATACAATATGTGCCCTTTTGTGTCTGGTTTCTTTCACTTAGCATCATGTTTCTGAGGTTCGTCCGCCTCAGGTGTCAGGATTTCCTCATGTGCGTGGTTGTATAATATTCCATTGCCTGGAGAGACTACATTTTATTCATCCCTTCATCCATCGATGGATGGTCATATGATTTTGAAGTGGATGCTGTCATCATTTCCATTCTACAGAGGAGGAAATGGAGGTGTTTGAAAGGTCAAGCTGCTTACCCGAGGCCCCCAAACTCACGAAGTGAAGGAGCCCAGGTGTGGCCAGGCAGCCAGACCACTGAGCTGGCCAAGAACCAGGAGAGGAGTCAGGCCAAGAGCAGTGGCAGGGGGAGCAACACGGGAAACAGGACATGGTGAGTTTTCTGCAGCAGAAAAGCTCTTCAGGTAACCTTGAAGAGGGTGGTCAGGAGCGCCCCTGGCAGGCTCAGTGGTCAGGAATCCGCCTGCCAGTGCAGGAGCCACAGGTTCTATCCCCGATCTGGGAGGATCCCACACGCCTGGGATCAATTAAGTCAACGATTGAGCCTGCGCTCTAGACCCTGGAGCCCACATGCCTCAACTGGTGAAGCCCCATGCTGAGAGTCCTTGCTTTGCAACACGAGAAGACCCCCGTACCGCGACTAGAGGGAAAACCCACATGCAGCAGCAAAGACCCAGCACAGCCAAAAATAAATAAGTAAATAAATTTTAAAAACTTGATAAATAAAGGAGTTGGTCAGTAACTGTATGGTTTAGGAAGTCTTACGGGGTATTTGGCCAATGTACTGAATGATATTTTAAGACCGGGATGATCAAGAGTAGTTTCTTAATGTCTCCAGCACAGACACACACACACACACACAACCATCCATCCAGGCTGGACTGGATGCAGGGGGATAAATTACACAATTCCAGGGTTGTAAACTAAGCTGCTACTGAGAACACAAGTCACAGTTTGCCTGATTATCTTTCCATTTTTACCCCCAAGGCAAGTTTTCTTCCAGGATCTGGTCTGGTTATCAAATCTGTGAGTGTCTTCACCCCTGGTTGTGCTTGGGGGAAAGAGTGTGACTTCAAAAGGGCTCAATCATTTCATGACTTTGTTCCCAATACTTTTATCTCCTTGTACACATCTCCATTCTTTTTCAGCAATAGCCTACTTGGAAAAGCAGCTGCTAGGTATCGTGAAAGACGTAACCCAAAGAAGGTTTCCTCTCTGAATTTTCCGCCGTGTCTGTCTACATCTACGCTGCCAAAGATGACAGCCACTAGTCACAAATGCCATTTAGGTTTATTTATTTATTTTTTAAACTTTTTATTTTATATTGGAGTACCCTGGAGAAGGAAAGGGCAACGCACTCCAGTATTCGTGCCTGGGAGATCCTATGGACAGAGAAGCCTGGCGGGCTGTAGTCTGTGGTGTCACAAAGAGTCAGACGCGACTCTTCGACTAAACAACAGTGACAGCCGATTAGCTATGATAGTTTCAGATGAACAGCAAAGGGATTCAGCCACACATACACAAGCATCAATTCTCCCCTGCAAACTCCTCTCCCACCCAGGCTGCCACATAACGCTGAGCAGAGTTCCATGTGCTATACAATAAGTCCTTGTTGGTTATCCATTTTAACTATTTAGGTTTTTGGAAACAATTGAAAATGTAGTCTTTGGTTGCATGAGCCAGATCTCAAGTGCTCAGTGTGCCCCTGAGATGGCGGTGACACTGTCAGATGGAGCAGAAACAGGTGGCTTCCATCACCGAAGAAATCTCCATGAAGAGGGCTGCGCTGGTCTACACAGGCCAGATCACCGGGCAATGGTCTCCACGTCACTCTGACCTGTGTAGACCTGACCTTCGAAAGGAAATACACGTTTTCTTTATCGGCGTCATGCTCATTGATAGGATACTACTTTGCTTCCGAGGGAAAGGGAAGTGGATAGATTACACAGGGCTGGGAAGATTCAGCCCAGATGCCCCACGTGGAGGAAAGGAGGTGGGCAAGTGTGGATCTGCTGAGCTGTCCATGCCCCCCTGCCAGGTACAAGCGGGTGGAGAGGCCTGCTGATAAGGAAGACATCAAAGTCCCCGGAAAAGTGGCAGCAGCTATAAACACCACTTGGCGCAACGCAGGCCCGCTGAGGGCCCGGCCGGCACGAACGTGTCTGGTCCAGGACTATGGGACCCTTCTTGATGTTCTGATTTAAGGCCTGGCAGGGTTTTCACTGCGGCGTCCCCGATCTCACACGCGCAGCGAGGCTCCGCTCTGAGTCGGAAGGAGACCCGCAGCTCAAGCCCAGTGCTTCTCTGCCGCTCTGAGCTGCCGAGAAAATGGGCCCATAAAACATGACGAGGAAGGCAAGGGCCTCGGGAAGGAAGGGACTGGGGCTGTTAGGCTCCTAACTGTGCCGGGGAGAGCTGGGCCTGGGGACCCGGGAGGTCGGGCTCGTGACGTTGGATGCGCAGACGGGTTTAAGGAAGGGAACAGAAGGACGTTCTTGGAGCTGGGATTACCCAAGGTGGACTCCAAAGACCAACATGCCCATTTCTTTATGCTCCTTCCCTGTGTGCGCGTTTCCCTTCCCTTCCTCTCTCTGCTTCCCTGGGAGCCGGCGGCAGCCGTTTGTTTTCGCCTGCCAGTGGAGGCTTGAAATATTACAAAGGTGGCGTGTGGAACGCTCCCCGCGGCCCTGGCCCGATGGCACGTGCGCAGACATAAAAAGCAAATACCATCAGTAACCCGTCGCCAGAAACCCAGCAACAAGCCGAGAGTTTTTCTCCCTGCCGGGGCTGTTAGCGGCGATGTATTTCTCCCTGCACTAAGACCATCTTTCCCAAGGCTGCATTACAATGATTTATAAACCCCATTTCTGGGGAAAACGAATAGATCAAAGCGAGGAGAAAGAAAGGGAGACATGAGCAGCTGGAGGAAGATATTGAAGCATGAAACAAAAACACAAGTGAAAAACTAGGCACTGACACAACTGAGCAGTTCCTCGCTGCACTCATATCACAGAAAAATAATGGCGAAATCTTGGTTTTAATCCTTTTTTCCCCTTTGATGAGATGCGGCCTCCTGTCAGTTACTGGGGTTCTGAGCCAGTGGAGGGCCTGTGCGGGAAGAGGCCCAGCGTTGCAGTGGGCAGAGGGCTCTGCCAGGGGAGGCTCTGATCTCAGCTACACCCTCGCCTCCCTCACCTTCAGGGGGAGACGGTCCGAGGGGCTCAGTTGGCTCCCGAGTAAACAGAGGGCTGCCCTTTGTTGCAGGTCATGGCATGACCTCTTTAAGATCTCCAGCAGCCTCTTCCAATCCGCTGTTGCCTAGACTGAACAGTTTCTTTGACCTGCTGTCGTCCCATGAGGACCAGAGGGAGCAGACAGACCCGAGGTCTGGCACGGCAGCAGGGCCGCTGTGATGGACGCTCTTCTGGAAATCTCAGCTAGGCTTTGCTTCTGAGCTCCCAGCCATCGATATGCATGAGAGACGTGGTCAGCTGAGGATAGGGGATGGCCAGGCACAGGCGTACATGCTGGGCAAAGTGCAGGAGACGTCAGGGTGGGGGTGAGGCCAGGCTGGCTGGAGGAGGTGCCCTTGGAAATGTGTCTTGAAGGAAGGACAGCCGCTACTGTGGACAGGTTCTGTCCCCAGTCATCCGCCCGGGGCAGCCTTCCTGGCCCCTGTCCAGCTGTTTGCCACAAGAAACACACACTTTTAGTTAATCCTTTATCGTCTGTTTTTCCTCCATTAAAATTATCATGAGCGAGGCACCTGGTCTTTCTCATCCACCGTCATCTCCCTAGAGCCTAGGCTGGTGCCTGACACATAGTAGATGCTTCATAAAAAGGAGTGAATGGGACGTTCCTGGTGGTCCAGTAATTCAAGGGGCTGGGGTTTGATCCCTGGTTGGGGAAGTAAGATTCTGCATGCCCTGCAGTGCAGCCAAAAAAAGGAGAGAGGGAGACAGTGTATGAATGAATGAATGAATGGAGTGCACGAATGAATGAATGAGTATATGAATGAACGAATGATTAAGTGTGTGAATGAATGAATGAGTGTATGTATGAATGAATGAATGATTGAGTGACTGAGTTTGAATGAATGAATGAATATGAATGAACGAATGATTAAGTGTGTGAATGAGTGTACGTATGAATAAATGAATGAACGAGAGTCTGAATGAATGAATGAATATGAATGACCGAACGAGTGAGCGTGTGAATGAGTGAATATGCATAAACGCATGAGTGGGTGAATGTCTTGGCTCACTCCTCATTCAATCCCCACAGCAAAGCTCCCAGGAATGTATGATTGTCCCCATTTTACAGACGGGAAAACCAAGCGCAGTTATGTAATTTGTTCAAGGGCACACAGCTAGTAGGTGGTCGAGGTAGGACGAGAGCTGGGGTCTGTGGACCCAAAGCTCACACACTGGCCACCACGCTCCGTGGCCTCCCCAAACCCTCCAGTTAGAACTTCATGCCTTACACTGACAAGGTCGTCTTGTTGGGAACTGAGTGGAGGAAGATTATGGAGGATTTGTCCTTATTTTTCAGGTGAGAAGCCCTCGCAAAGTACTAACGGGCTCTGCTGCAGTGACGGAGGACATTGCCAGGAGCCAGATTCCATCCGTCCCTCAGGAGGCCTAAGCAAGGTCCAGAGTAGCTCTGCAAGTAGAATAAGAAGGCTGCCCCCTCCTGTATGAGATACGGCAGCAGTTCTTCCTGCAGGCTAATTTATCCACTTCTCTTTCAAAGGCCAACGAGATGAAACGAAGTCTACACGGGACCGTAACCAGAGGATATGTGTGTGGCGTGTCATGACGTCTGGGGTCCTCGCGGCCCTCGGGTGCTCTAAGTGACCGAGCACCCGGATTGAAGGAGGCTTTGAAAGGGGGACCTTGGTGTGTGACTCGGGTGGGGAGAACTGCCTTCAGCCGGGGGTTGGTTGAGGTCAACAGGTTGTCTTCGGGTCCTGGAGTATGTGGCCAGTCCACCCTGCAGCCTGGACCGTCTGTGACTCTCCTGCCTTTGTCAGCTCAGCGGTGAGGGGAGCACCGGCTCCGGCTACGCCTGTGGGCATGTCCACTCGCCTAAAAAGCCAAAGTCAGGGCTTCCCTGATGGCCCAGTGGTTAAGAATCCACCTGCCAAGCCAGGGCACACAGGCTCGATCGCTGGTCCGGGAAGATCCCACATGCTGTGGGGCAACTAAGCTCAAAGAGCCACAACTACTGAGCCCAGGCGCCGACAGCCTGTTACCGCAGGGAGACGCCCTCGCGCCGCAGCTGGAGTAGCCCCTGCGCGCCACAGCTAAAGAAAGCCCCCACGCAGCAACAGAGACCCAGCACGGCCAGACACCTATAAGAAACTAAGCAAATCAATAAACACCTCATGTATAAAAAAATCCAGTGTGTCGGTCGCAAAATTAAGAGCACTTATTTGCTTTTCCGATGGAGTCTTCACTTCTATTAACAGAAAAGGATTCTCCACCGCATTCCTTTCTAAAGGGTGTTGTATCACATTATCCCACCCAATCGGTAAAAAAGAAGAAAAGGTGATTTGGGGGCAGCTTCTCCAGAACATAGCTGCCAGGAGGGTATGTGGAGACACTGATTCTACCATCTGTTCCCTTCCACAGCAGGCAGCAAAAACCCCAGGAACAGCTGAATACTTCTGATGGAAAAATAAGCTTAATTCTACTTTACTCATGTTGGTTAGAAAAACCAAAGTTTCACCCTCAAAGTTGAAAGCAAGCAAACTGTCTCACACTGGTTGTTTAATATTTTAGAGAGCACTCGAGCTCCTGGCATGACAAGTTACTGTGTTTTCTGCCTGATCTGATTTTTAAATAGACGAGTTACAAACCCCCTGAAAATTGGAGTTTATAATTGAATATTGATAAACTCTTTCCCGTAAAGAAGCTACTAGATACTGCAGTAATAACTAGGAAACAGGCAAAAAATAATAAGAATGCTTTTCTCTGCTTAGCCAAGAAATACAGTGGCAGAGTTTATTGCTTACAAAACACAGCTGCCTTTCCTCAAATTGGATAGGAAAAAAATGAACCTCGATAAATTATGATGCCCCTAAATTCCAAAGATTGTACATCAATAATTGGGGGCGGCCACCATCATCTTTCTGGGAAGCCTACTTATTAGAACCATAATTTATTATTATGATGCTTTGGTGGAAATACACAGGCTGATAAAATTCAAATCCATTAAAACAAATGTCCTCCTTTCTCTGAATCAGTAAGAGACACTGCTTCCAAAGGAAGTATTGTAAATTAGAAAAGCAAATGATTCCTATATACTCAGAAGTGAGACACTGAAAGATAATTGAAGGGGGAAACACTCACTCTTATCCAGACTTTCTGAATCTTAGCCTAGAATTCAGGAATTGCCACCACAGTGGGCAGCAAGATGCAGGATTGGGTACCACTGTCTGATGCTTCTGGCCCCAGCCTCCAGACTGAAGTCCTTTTTATGAAATGTTTCTGTTTTTTTTTTTAAAAATGAATTTTTTCAGGTGCGATTTTAACTAACATGAGACACATCTGAATGCTTCATTTGGAATGAATTTTGGAAATCACTGAGTTACTCCCTTCCTCTTACTGAGGAGAAGCTGAAACTCACCGAGGGCATGCAGGAGAGCATCCAAGCCAAGCATCAGGCCAGGCCCAGGCGTATCTAGCCTCCCTGCCATGATGCTTGACCAAAGAAAAGTCGAGTAGTTTGTGTTAACTGAGCACCCAGCATGAATCCAGCATGGCATCACTAAGGGCTTTTCACATGCATGCTCACTCTGTCCAGCTCTTTGTGACTCCATAGACTGTAGTCCACCAGGCTCCTCTATCCATGGAGTTTTCCAGGCAAGAATACTGGAGCGGGTTGCCATTTCATCCTCCAGGGGATTACCCAAAGCAGGATTGAACCAGCATCTACTGCATTGGCAGGCGGATTCTTTACCCCTGATTTACCTGGGAAGCCAATTGCTTTTTAGGCATCATCTTATCAGAAATGGAATTGCCTCTTGGAGTAAAAGAATTTGGGAGAAAGGGGCAAGAGGGCATCTGGTCTATCCTGCCACTCAGACCCAATAACTGTTCCTTGTGAAGTCCATGGCGCTTTAATCATCTGGCGTTTAGGTCCCATGACGAGGCACCCCTTCTGTATTAGGCAGCCCAATCCATTGAGTCTTAGTTGCCTGGCCGAGACCTGATAAACCTGATACCTGGTAAGAATCCAATGTTGGTAGCATTTAAATTCTTCCTCCCTCTGGAGCGAATCAGAAAAGCTGTCTCCATTTCTATGGAACAGTTCTTCAAAGACTTGAAAATCAATCATCAAATTTAACCTTGGCTCCTTCTTCTCTTTTGACTGGTCCTCCCTTGGCTTCTGGATGGCTCACCACCTTTTCCCTTTTTCTTCGTGCCCAGTGTACTCCAGGTGGCCAAAACAGAGGAAGAAAGTGCTGGACAGGTATTGCCTATGCGTAATGTCAGTGCGCAGGCCAACACCACTTGGCCACTTTAAGATTGTTCTGGGGAACAAGCTTGAATTTTCGCTTAGGCTCCCAAAGAAGTAGCGTCGAAGCTCTCATTAAGACAGAAGCAGCAGTGGCTTCCCTGGTGGTTCAGTGGTAAAGAATCCACCTACCAGTGCAGGAGACACGGGTTCAATCCCTGGCCCGGGAGGATCCCACATGCACCTAAGAGCAACCAAGCGCGCAAGCCACAACTCCTGAGCCGGTCATCGCAACTACTGAAGCCCACACACGCTACAGCTTATGCTGTGCAGCCAGAGAAGCCTCTGCAGTGAGGAGCCCACACACCACAGCAGAGTAGCCCCGCTCACTGCACCTAGAGGAATGCCCGTGCACAGCAGCAAAGCCCCAGCACAGCCAAACAAATAATAAATACATTCTTACTTATAATGTTAATGTATATTATTATTTATCCAGAAAACTGTACGTCACTGAATACCACAGGACTTCTTGCCCTTCCTGTGAGCATTAAAACCGCTAGCACCAAAAGACCATCGTTTGTGTCAGACCCACGGCCCACATCCACAAGTCCGAGCCAAATTCGCCATCTTTCTGCAGACCTGCTCCCACTCTGGAATTTTCTATTTCGCTTAGATTTACCATCACTGACTCGGGTGTGCAAACCAAAATTTGATATGCACCTTCAATTTCTTTCCCTTGCCCTCCACCCTCAATCAGGGAACTCCTAAGTAACTCCCCAAGCCATCCCCACGGCTACTGACTTAACCTAAGACCTGTCGCCTCTCCCCTGCACAGCTGCAGTGGCCTCCCCTGGGTCTCCTGGCCTCCGATCTATGGACATTCTGCAGACAGGTGGTCTTGCAAAAAAACCCAGTTCCTTTCATTTCACTTCTTTATTTCGAACTTTGTAAAGTGTGGGGCCAGAACTAAGATCTCCAGGCAGGCAGTGTGGTATAGTGGTTTAAGCACACGGCCTGGACAGCTAAAGTTACGAGCTACGTGAATAGCTATTTGGAGGGTCGTTTTGTTTTGTTTTGTTTTGGCTGCTTTGGGTCCTCGTTGCAGCGCGTGTGCCTCTCTGGTTGTGGCACGCCGGCTCTAGAGTGTGGGAGCTAGGCAGTTGTGGTGCACGGGCTTAGTTGGAGTTCATGGGATCTTAGTTACCCCACTAGGGGTCGAACCCTGGCCCCCTGCATTGGGAGCATGGAGTCTTATCCACTAAACTACCAGGTAAGTCCTTGGATGCAAGATATGAATGATTCACGCCTCCATTTCCTCATTTGTAGAAAGGGACTCATCTCACAGAAGCTTAGGACTCGATGGGAGCTAGTGTTGTCAGTGCTTTCATTATTCACCATCTAGGCCCACATCCAGCGTATGCCCACATTTTACAGTCCTCTCTCTCAAATTCCACACTCCCAGGCCTCACCTGTTTTCCCTAGCGGCTCTCACCACAGCATCCTTCTTGTCTCCCTGATTCTCCAGGTGCTGTTTCCTTTACCTGGAATATCCCCCCCCCAACTCATTTGCCTACCAAACTCTTAAGCATCCTCCAAAACGCAGGCATCAAATTTAAAAATATTGACAATAGCAAGCGCGAGTGAGAATATGGAGCACCCAGAGCTCTCATCCGCTGCTGGTGAGGATGCAGAATGGTGTGGCTCCTTTGGGAAACCACACGAAGTGTCAATCGCTCAGTCATGTCTGACTCTCTGTGACCCCGTGGGCTGTAGCCCCTGAGGCTCCTCTGTCCACAGAATCCTCCAGGCAAGAATATTGGACTGGGTTGCTGTTTCCTTCTCTAAGACACTCCCAAGTGTGCTTATTATGTAACCCAGCTCCCACTCCTATGTATTTACCCAAGAGAAATAAAAATATATGCTTGTGCAAAAACATGTGTGTGGCTGTTCTTCACAGAGTTAGTCACAGTAGTCCCAAACTGGCCGCAACCCAAACATGCATCAGCCGCTGAAGGAATAAACAAACTGTGGTACATCCATACAAGGGAAAACCACTTGGCAATAAAAGAGAAGGAAGCAGAGACGCATGCTACAACAGGATGAGCCACAAATGTAACGCCAAGCACCAGAGACTGAACCATGTGGTCCCTTTCATACAAAACTCTAAGGAAAACAGAACCCTGCTGGCAGAAAGCAATCGGCAATCGCCTGGGGCCAGGAAGAGGAAAGGAGACGCAGTGTGAAGGGGCACAGGGGAGCTTTTAACGGAAAGAGGACGGTCCCACATCTTAACCGTGAGGGAGGTCACACAGCTCCCAGAATTCACCAAATTGGATGCTTAAAATGCATGACTTTTATTGATGACAATAATACCTAAGTGACAAAGAGAGAAAACTATTAAAACGAACCTCCAGACTGCCCCCCTAATAAAAAGGCCCCCCTTCTCTGATTACCCCCTCCAGCTGTCCTGTCCTGGTTCACGTCCCGTTTGTTGGACTTTTTCCGTGACCTTGGGTTAGTCAGACAGGTCTGCCTCTTGACCTGCCAAGAGGTGAGGGCCTATGATCCTTTATTCACCTCTGTCCCCGACTGTGCCTTGTCACCAGGAGACAAGTGTCAAGAACTCTGCCAAGTGCTTACTGTCTTACACGTCCCCAGTTGAGCCTGACAGCCACCCCAGGTGGCAGGTAGGACTGTCTCAGCTTTACAGAAAGATAGAGGTGAGACTCCCCTGGTGGAGCAGTGGCTAAGACACTGCGCTCCCAACGCAGGGACCTGGGTTCAATCCCTAGTTGGGGAACAATATCCATATGCCGCGGTTAAGACCCAGCAGAGCCAAATAAATAATTTTAAAAAAAAGGAGGCTTAGAAATGTTGAAAGTTTGATTAAATACCTGCCCAACGTCAGGCAGCTAGAAGAGGCGGGGCTGAACTTAAAAACCAGGTCTGTCTGTCTGTCTGAGTCAAAGCTCTGCTTAAACACATTACACGGCCTGGTGCAATGCACGCGAGAGAGAAAGTTGTCAAGAAGGATGCGTTACGTTGAATCCAGTTGAATGCAGGGCCTTCCGTTCTTCCCCTACTCAGTCTTCCCAGGGTCATGCTGAGTTTTCTGTGGCACGTAGAGTGTTTGTGTGTGTTCTTGATCCACTAAAATCTGAGCTTTTTCTCTTCCCTCATTTCTGAATTAAACCAAAAACCTAAACGAGCCCTCCGCCCAGGAGACCAGTATTACCTTGCCAACAGCTAGCACCTCCAAGTTGTCATCTAATTAAGCCGCCCTTCCAAACCAAGCACATAACAGTGTCCCCACGTTAACAATGGCAGCCTCCCCTGGCGGCCCCTCACTGCCTTACACAGTGTCTGGCTGTAAAACCAATAACCCCACGGCTGTGGAAACTGCGCTCCTAAAGTTGGTCTTTTCCTTCAGCGGAGATCCTTTGAATGGTGGGCATTTTTACGAAGAAACATTCCAGGGCCGGGCACTGAATGGAAGAGGCAGGTGGATTCTTTCATCAGCCCCATTTTCTGGTGTGTCTTCCTTTCAGCATTCTAGAAACCCACTCTTTTGACATATACGTTGCATAGGGTGTTTGAAGTCCTCACGTTTGCTGCTGTTAGCAGCTTAGTGTGAGTTTAAGGGGAGGGGGAGTTTGGAGCACACGCAGGGAGGGCTCGCTGGGTGCAGCGGGCATGCCATCCTGGGCAGACCAGAGCCACGTCTGCACTCGGCTTTGTGTAGGGCAGGGGGAGAGGTCACTCTCCCCAGGGAGCGGGAGAGGTTATCTCCTTGTGGTGGGGGGGATGGCGGGGAGCGGGGAATAAGTCCTCTGCGGCTTCTCAGGGTGAGCTGCTCCCAATAATTTACTAGGCTTGAAACTGGAATGAGAACGTGCGTGGCTCAATCATTCAGCCATGTCCGACTCTTTTGCAACCCCATGGACTGTAGCCCACCAGGCTCCTTTGTCCATGGAGTTCTCCAGGCAAAAATACTGGTGTGGATTGCCATTTCCTCCTGCAGGGTAGCTTTCCCACCCGGGGATCAAACCAGCGTTTCCTGTGTCTCCTGCCTTTGCCAGAAAATCCTTTACCACTGAGCTACCTGGGAAGCCTTGGAATGAGATAATATGGATTTTTTCCCCTTGGGAGGGGTCCCCTGAAATAGAAAAGGATCAATTAATCTGACCTAGTTTGTTCTCTGCATCCCTGAAATAGAGGCAAGGTGCTAACTGATAGAGGCGGGCCACCTTCAGCCATGTTCCACAATAGATTTCACTCATTAGCTGATTTTTAAAAAATGTTTATGTAGCCGTGTCGGGTCTTAGTTGTGGCATGCGGGGTCTTAGTTACAGTCTCTGGGATCTAGTTCGCCACTCAGGGATGGGACCCGGGCCCCCTGCACTGGGAGTCCAGAGTCTCGACCACTGGACCACAGGGGAGTCTCCCCTTAGTTGATTTTAAGGGAAAAACAAATCGCAGAATCAGCAACAGAGTGTCGATTCTGGCTCGAGTCTGTATACTGGCTCCCCTGTTTTACCGACTCTGAGACTTTGGGGGCGGTCATCTGCACTGCTGGAGCCTCTATAAAGTGGGAGGACTAATTCCTATGTCACGAGGCTGCTGAAAGGTCAGCCTGAACGAAGGGAGGCCCATACGTCTTTCAGCACACTCCCCAACACCGAGCAGAGCCCTCAGTCGACTGCAGGATAATCCTTTTGGTGCAATTCCACGTCTAGTTGCAAGAGAAGAGAGCCAATCAGCTGCTCACATGGCCACTGTGTAGGTCAAGTTCACGAGTTCTCACAGTGCCTGGGGACAAACCTAGGTCTTGAGGAAAGTCTCCACTATGATTATCATTTACAGCAATTAAGTCAGAAAGGTCCTTCGTGGTTAGCGTCACCATGTAAGGGCTGACAATATTTGCCTCTCACTTCTTGTTCAGTGGGGATCGTTTCCATTTGGGAGGAAGAAAAAGTTCTGCAGATGGATGGTGACTGTTGGACAACAACGGGAATGTATTTCACATACTTAAAAATGGGTAAGATGGGGACTTCCCTCGTGGTCCCGTGGCTAAGACTTTATGTTCCCAAATGCAGGGGTTTGATCCCTGGGTTGGGAAGATCCCCTGGAGAAGGGAAAGGCTGCCCACTCCAGTATTCTGGCCTGGAGAATTCCATGGACTTCATAGTCCATGGGGTCGAAGAGAGTCAGACACGACTGAGCGACTTTCACTTTCAGAGGTTCAATCTGAGTGGGGAACTAGATTCACGTGTCACAACTGAGAGCACTGTGTGCCAAAGCTAAGATCCACCGTAGTCAAATAAATAAACACATACACATTTTTAAATGGGTAAGATGGTAAATGCTAAGTGTATTTCACCACAATTTGCTAAGGACCAAAAAAGCAATGACTTGCAAAAGTTTGTTTTTCACCAGTAGCAACAAATGATTTGCAACACACGTCCCAGTGGATTCAAACTGTGAAGCTTTTCAGGGGTCCACAGCCAGGACCACCGGCAGGGTGGCCTTCCCTGAGGTGGGAAGGAGCGCGACCCCTGAGGACAGCGGGTTGGGTCTGGGCGTGGCTGTGCTGCGTGTGCGCTGCCGCGTTATTTCCCTCTCTTTCAGCTTTCCTGGCACAAATCCAGCCCATAATTAGGAAGATCCTCCAAGGAGAGCAAATACTTTCTGCCCAAATGACAAGCTGTGGATTAGGCTGATATCTTTCCAGATGTGGCATTTGTGTCTCTGGCAATGCTGCAGGTGGCTCTGTGCTTACAGGCCGGAAAGCTCCATCTGAGCGCCTTATCCCCACAAATACCTTCTTCCTCTGCTCGCACTGATGCCCAGGGCTTTTATTTTCAAGCTGATTTCCCCCAGAGCCACAGGCCCCCCCAACTCTGTGATAAATAGACAGCAGGAGGGGGCAGGGTGTCTTCAGAACCCAAAGAGGGGCCCGATGGGGCCCTTCCCCCAGGTGAGTTTCCCAGCTCTCCCCCCTGGGTCTTACGGGCATTTTACAGAGAAACCTTGGAGGCCTGCTGTCGTCTATCCAGGGCCCAGCGCTGAGCTGACCCTCGATAAATGATTCAATGTTGAGTGAATATAATGGGGAAGGGGCCCAGAACTGCCACTGACTTCATGCAGTGTTGTGGGTGCAAAATTCATCCTTTGCACACCCAAATGGGTGGCGTTCAAGTGCCAGTATCTACCATTTGAGCACGTCCCCACGAACGTAACCTGGAGTCTTGTTCTCCAGGTAATGCTCTGATTTGACCCTTACAGACTCATATAAGTGACAACAACTGACATTTTGATAACATAATAATCCAAAACGAGCATCGCTGCCTCATGAAGCTCCCCAAGGTGATCTGTTTCGTGTAAGAAAGACACAGGCCTATTTTCCTTTACTTTGTTTATTGTTATTATTTTTCTTGCTGCACAGCCTGCAAGATCTTAGTTTCCCAACCAGGGGTTGAACCCATGCCTCCTGCCGTGGAAGTGTGGCATCTGAACCGCTGGGCAACCAGGGCAATTCCCAACAGGGGCCTATTTTAAACTGCAAGATTTCTTGTTAATGAACATGAATGTCCATCAACAAAGAGTGGAGGACCTCCCTGGTGGCCCTGTGGTTAAGAGTCCACCTGCCAAGGCAGGGAACATGAGTTCGATCCCTGATCAGGGAAGATTCCATATGCTGAGGGGAGCTAAAGCCTGTGCACTGCAAACACTAAGTCCTCGCACCCGCAGCCTGTGCAACCAAGAGCAACCTCTGCAGTGAGAAGCTGAGCCCTGCTACCAGAGAAAGCCCACGTGCAGGAGCCGAGACCCAGTGCAACCAGAAATAAATAAATAAATTTAAAAACAACATTAATTTTTTAAAAACAAACGGATAAGTGGATAAGTAAACTTTAGTTCATACCTACAATGGAACAGTACTCAGCCATTAAAAAGGAATGAAGCACCAATACATGGTACGACAAATCTAGACAGCATATTAAAAAGCAGAGACATGACCTTGCCAACAAAGGTCCCTATAGTCAAAGCTATGGTTTTTCCAGGAGTCATGTATGGATGTGACAGTTCAGTTCAGTTCAATTCAGTTGCTCAGTCGTGTCTGACTCTTTGTGACCCCATGGATCTCAGCACGCCAGGCCTCCCTGTCCAACACCATCTCCTGGAGTTCACTCAGACTCACATCCATTGAGTCTGTAATGCCATCCAGCCATCTCATCCTCGGTCATCCCCTTCTCCTCCTGCCCCCAATCCCTCCCAGAATCAGGGTCTTTTCCAATGAGTCAGCTCTTCGCATGAGGTGGCCAAAGTACTAGAGCTTCAGCTTTAGCATCATTCCTTCCAAAGAAATCCCAGGGTTGATCTCCTTCAGAATGGACTGGTTGGATCTCCTTGCAGGCCAAGGGACTCTCAAGAGTCTTCTCCAACACCACAGTTCAAAAGCATCCATTCTTCGGCGCTCAGCCTTCTTCAAAGTCCAACTCTCACATCCATACATGACCACAGGAAAAACCATAGCCTTGACTAGACGGACCTTAGTCGGCAAAGTAATGTCTCTGCTTTTGAATATACTATCTAGGTTGGTCATAACTTTTCTTCCAAGGAGTAAGCGCCTTTTAATTTCATGGCTGCAGTCACCATCTGCAGTGATTTTGGAGCCCAAAAAAACAAAGTCTGACACTGTTTCTACTGTTTCCCCATCTATTTCCCATGAAGTGATGGGGCCAGATGCCATGATCTTCGTTTTCTGAATGTTGAGCTTTAAGCCAACTTTTCCACTCTCCTCTTTCACTTTCAACAAGAGGCTTTTTAGCTCCTCCTCACTTTCTGCCATAAGGGTGGTGTCATCTGCATATCTGAGGTTATTGATATTTCTCCCCGCAATCTTGATTCCAGCTTGTGTTTCTTCCAGTCCAGCGTTTCTCATGATGTACTCTGCATAGAAGTTAAATAAGCAAGGTGACAATATACATCCTTGATGTACTCCTTTTCCTATTTGGAACCAGTCTGTTGTTCCATGTCCAGTTCTAACTGTTGCTTCCTGACCTGCATACATATTTCTCAAGAGGCAGGTTAGGTGGTCTGGTATTCCCAAGGATGTGACAGGTGGACTGTAAAGAAAGCTGAGCACTGAAGAATTGATGCTTTTCAACTGTGGTGTTGGAGAAGACTCTTAAGAGTCCCTTGGACTGCAAGGAGATGCAACCATCCTTGGATCTATCCTAAAGGAAATCAACCCTGAATATTCTTTGGAAGGACTGATGCTGAAGCAGAAACTCCAGTACTTTTACCACCTGATGTGGAGAGCCGATTCATTAGAAAAGACCCTGATGCTGGGAAAGACTGAAGGCTGAGGAGAAGGGGACGATAGAAGATGAGATGGTTGGATGGTATCACCGACTCGATGGACCTGAGTCTGAGCAAGCTCCAGGTGATGGTGAAAGACAGGGAAGTCTGGCGTGCTGCAGTCCGTGGGGTCACAAAGAGTCGGACATGACTGAGCAACTGAACATTATGTAGATGAACCTGGAAACACTATGCCAAGCAAAAGAAGCCAGAATAGGCAAATCCATAGACAGCAAGCAGATGAGAGGTTATCAGCAGACGAGGGGAGAAGGGAGTAGAGACTGACTGCCTAGTGGGTGCAAGGAGGTGGTGGTTGAAAAGCATTACGAATACACTAAATGTGACTGAATTCTATCCTTCAGATGGTTAATTATATGTACTTCACATCACTGAAAAAACATTCAAGTACAAAATAGTCTCTGATAAGGTTTAATATGCAAAATGAAATGAGGCAGCACAGACTGTAACACAGATTTTTTTCCTCATTTGAATACATTTTCTGCTAAAGATTTTCCCTTGCTTTTGGTGTGGATCATTTTTTAAAGTTTTTATTCAATTTGTTACAAACTGCTTCTGTTTTGTGTTTTTTGGTTTTTTTTGGCCACCAGGAGTGTGAGATCTTAACTCTTCCACCAGGGATCAAACCCACCCTCCCTGCACTGGAAGGTGAAGCCTTAAAAGGAGGACCACCGGCGAAGTCCCTGGATCAATTCTGCCAGTTGCACTTACGACAAGATGGAAATACTGTGCTGTCTGGGTGAGGGTGGTTTCACGATCCTTGCTACTTGTGATTTCTCATTCCACATCTGGCTTCACATCTGGCTGGCTAGCAAGTTCCCTAAGAAAGACCAGGGGCTCTTCTCCACCTGATTCCCTGTATCCCTAGCACCCAAGTTGGCTCCTGGCACATAGCAAATGGCAGATAATTGTGAGCTGAGCAAATGAATGATCTCTGCAACAGAATCTCACTCAGCCTGGGTGAAGGGTGGAGGGGACTCTTCCCAACCTGGGATGCATGCACCTCTCACCTGGGACCTCGTTAGAGACGCAGATTCTGATTTATCAGCTGGGATGGGAGCTGACATTTTGTGTTTCCAAGTGCCTGGGGATACGGACGCTGCTGGTCCACCAGTCATATTTGGAGGAACAGGAGTCCAGACGTGCCAGACCCCAAGCCTTGTTACTGAAGAAACAGTGCAGGTTTCCAGTCAGACACCCAGGCGGTTTGTCTCCCCAGACCTCACTGCTCACTAGTCCTCCCAGCATGGAGGCGCTGGAGCACTTCCTGGTTACCCCTGGGGAGGGTGATTAAGGCAATTGGCAAATTTTTCCCATGATTCCATGGTAGGCTGTCATTTCAAGGAAAATACATCCAATTCAATTCCCAACACTCAGTGTTGGATGTCTTCTTATGTGTGGTGGAGGGAGCGGGGGAAGAGTCTGTGGCCCTCCCCCAGAGAAACCTGCTGCTCTTCTGCCTTTGTGTTTCTGAGCATGTAAACTCAGTTGGAATCACAGCTAATAAACAGGTCATCTTGTACTTCCAAAATAAAAACATGCCGTCTTTCAGCGGAATAGCAACTGTACATTAAAAAGCTGTCAACTTCACTACAATTTCCCTGAACCTTGCACTGCAGAGAGATACCTTGTCACTCAGAGTTGAGTGCAGCTTTACTGAAATATCTCCTTGTCTGAGTAAATAATGAGTAGAATTGCATAAGAATACCTGATCCCCAGCCTCCTTTCCCCCTGCTCCCAAAGAAATATGCAAATAGCAGATTTATGCGGTGAGGTGCTCAACACTTCACTTTGAAAACAAAAGCATGTGGTCCCACCAACCCCAATGTTGTGTATTTAGGGTGCAGAGGAGGGAGTGGGGGGTGAAGGGGCAAGGAGAGACGGGTGATGGTGATGGACACGGTGGTCTTTGCCAGCTTCCAATCAAGGAGTCAGACTGTCACTCTACAGCTATTTTGAGAACACACACAGGCTTGCATCAAAAGTGCCATATCCGGGAGATATTTGCTGAAGAAGAATGACCCAGACCTCAGAAAGTGGCAGCCCACACAGCCTGCAGGTTTCACGACCTAGGTTCAAGAACCACTCTACTGCCTGCCAACTGTGGGATTTTAAAGTCCCTTCACCTCTCTAAGCCTCAGATGTCAGACTCTCAGATGACAACAAGAATAATCATGGCCTCATGCAGTGAAAGCAAATGAGATGATGAATAAAAGATACTTTAAATCCTCAAGTATAATCTAATTGCTAATCATTATTATCAGTAGCTACTGGATAAAAATTAAGGTGTGGGCTTTGGCATCAGCCCAGCTAAGGTCTGACTCTTGGCTCCACTGCTTACCAGTAGTGTGACTTCAGGTAAGCTGCTATACCTCTCTGAGCCTCGGTTTTCTCATCTAAAATGGCTATAACGTCAATACCTACTCTTGTGGGGTTATTATGAGGATGGTTTTTCCAATGGTCATGTATGGATGTGAGGGTTGGACTGTGAAGAAAGATGAGCACCGGAGAATTGATGCTTTTGAACTGTGGCGTTGGAGAAGACTCTTGCTAGTCCCTTGGACTGCAAGGAGATCCAACCAATCCATCCCAAAGGAGACCAGTCCTGGGTGTTCACTGGAAGGACTGATGCTGAGGCTGAAATGCCAATACCTTGGCCACCTCATGCGAACACTTGACTCACTGGAAAAGACCCTGACGCTGGGAGGGATTGGGGGCAGGAGGAGAAGGGGACGACCAAGGATGAGATGGCTGGATGGCATCACAGACTCAATGGACATGAGTGTGAGTGAGCTCCAGGAGTTGGTGATGGACAGGGAGGCCTGGCGTGCTGCGATTCATGGGGTCACAAAGAGTCGGACACGACTGTGTGACTGAACTGAACTGAACTGATGCAAGAATGCACTTTAAAACTACTGCCTGGCCCATAGAAAGAACTCAGGAAATGTGAGCTCTTATTATTGTTACTGCTGCTCTGGGCGATGATAGTGACAGTCTCCACTGACGATAATGATGGTGACAAAATTGAGGAGGATGTCGTCGCTGATAATGATGATGGTGGTGCTGATGATGGTGCTGATGGTGCTGATGTTGACAATGGTGCTGCTGCTGATGATATTGATGTTGACGATGGCGCTGATGTTGACGATGGCGCTGATGTTGACGATGGCGCTGATGTTGACGATGGCGCTGATGCTGACGATGGTGCTGATGGTGGTGATGTTGTAGATGGTGTGATGATGATGGTGATGATGGTGAGATGCTCCATTCTTCCTGAGTGCTGATCTAGATCACTGCTTCGTAGGATCAAGGACCAAGAGAGATGCCAGCTCTGGACATGTAGGTTAGGGCATATTAACCAGACTGAGAGCTGGAACTGTAACAAAACTGATTTAGATGAGCATGAATTGGAAAGACTGAATCAGACCACAAGGAGTGGAATCTCTCAGCCCAGAGCTCAGATGTGGAAGGAGAAAGAAGATGTTCCAGCTGCTTATAAGGGTTTAATCAGGGCACTTCCTGGAGGAGGGGAGCCAAAACCAGTGATTTAAGCAGGTGACAGAATAGGGAATGGTGATCCCACATGCCCTCATCCAGAAGTCCCTTGTTGGCTTAGCAGTTACCACCTGCATCCTCCAGGTCTTTGAAGCCTGGGGTTGGACTCAGTGCTGACAATCATTACATTCAACTTCTTCCTTAGCCTTTACTTAAGATTATTGACCATACCTCCCTGACCCCGCAAAACAAACGGGAACTTGAAGATCCTCTTTCCCTTGAAGGTCTACAATGCAGTGGCGATTACAGTCTCCTAAAATACACATATATGTATACATGTATACCAAATGGTATGCAGAGCTGATGTGTTCCAGTTCATCAGAGCTGATAGTTAAACGTTCAGAAATTTTGCAAGTCATTAAAAAAATTAAATAAGGCTACAATTAAATGAGATGTAGAAGGAAATGGCAACCCACTCCAGTATTCTTGCCTGGGAAATCTTATAGACAGAGTCCTGGGGCCACAACAGTCAGACACGACTGAGCAACTAACAGCAATTAAAAACAAAGGCAATAAAAAAAAGCAATGAATACCTAAAACTCATCACTTTCTAATTACTATACTACATTTTATGATTATCTATACTCTTGAGATTTATTTACCTCTACTCCACTCCAGTACTCTTGCCAGGAAAATCCCATGGACGGAGGAGCCTGGTGGGCTGCAGTCCATGGGGTTACTAGGAGTCGGATACGATTGAGGACTTCACTTTCACTTTTCACTTTCATGCATTGGAGAAGGAAATGGCAACCCACTCCACTGTTCTTGCCTGGAGAATCCCAGGGACGGGTAGCCTGATGGGCTGTCGTCTATGGAGCGGCACAGAGTCAGACATGGCTGAAGCGACTTTGCAGCAGCAGCAGCAGCATTACATCTATATAGTGAAAATACTGTACACTCATTTCCCCCTTTAGGGTGATCTTTCTAAATTTGATCACATCCCTTTTACGGGCTTCCCACTGCCCTCATACAAAATCCAGAGACTCCTATCATGGCATCCAAGAATCCTTCCTCCAGATCCACTTCTTACCATCTTCTGCCTTGAATTTCAACCTGAAGGTGCTGTCAGGCTTCCCAGGTGACACTGGTGGTAAGGAATCCGCCTGCCAATGCAGGACACCTAAGAGACATGTGTTTGATCCCTGGATTGGGAAGATCCCCCTGGAAGAGGAAATAGCAATCCACTCACGTATTCTTGCCTGGAAAATCCCATGGATAGAGGAGCTTGGTGGGCTGCAGTCCATGGGATTGCAAAGAGTTTGACACTCCTGAGCATCTGATCACACACACACATGCCCACATGGTCTCAGCCCACACTGTTTCCTACACTCTAGAGGCTAGAAGTACATCAGTTCAGTTCAGTCACTCAGTCATGTCCAACTCTTTGCAACCCCATGGACTGCAGTATGCCAGGCTTCCCTGTCCATCATCAACTCCTGGAGCTTACTCAAACTTATGTCCATTGAATTGGTGATGCCATCCAACCATCTCATCCTCTGTCATCCCCTTCTCCTCCTGCCTTCAATCTTTCCCAGCATAAGAGTCTTTTCCAGTGTGTCAGTTTATAGCATCAGGAGGCCAAAGTATTGAAGTTTCAGCGTCAGCATCAGTCCTTCCAATGAATATTCAGGACTGATTTCTTTTAGGATGGACTGGTTGGATCTCCTTGCAGGCCAAGGAACTCTCAAGAGTCTTCTCCAGCACCACAGTTCAAAAGCATCAATCTTTGGTGCTTAGCTTTCTTTATAGTCCAACTCTCACATCCATTCTTTTTAATATGCTGTCTAGGTTGGTCATAGCTTTTCTTCCAAGGACCAAGCATCTTTTAATTTCATGGCTGCAGTCACCATCTGCAGTGATTTTGGAGCCCACAAAAATAAAGTTTGTCACTGTTTCCACTATTTCCCCATCTATTTGCCATGAAGTGATGGGACCAGATGCCATGATCTTCGTTTTCTGAATGTTGAGTTTTAAACCAACATTTTCACTCTCCTCTTTCACTTTCATTAAGAGGCTCTTTAGTTCTTCTTCGCTTTCTGCCATAAGGGTGGTACCATTTGCATATCTGAGGTTATTGATATTTCTCCTGGAAATCTTGATTCCAGCTTGTGTTTCATCCAGCCCAGCATTTTGCACCATGTACTCTGCATGTAAGTTAAATAAGCAGGGTGACAACATACAGCGTTGACATACTCCTTTGCCGATTTGGCCCCAGTCTGTTGTTCCATGTCCAAGTTCTAATTGTTGCTTCTTGATCTGCATATAGATTTCTCAGGAGTCAGGTCAGGTGGTCTGGTATTTCCATCTCTTGAAGAATTTTCCACAGTTTGCTGTGATCCACACAGCCAAAGGCTTTGGCATAGTCAATAAAGCAGAAATAGATGTTTCTCTGGAACTTGCTTGCTTTTTCAATGATCCAATGGATGTTGGCAATTTGATCTCTGGTTCCTCTGCCTTTTCTAAATCCAGCTTGAACATCTGGAAGCTCATGGTTCACATACTGTTGAAGCTTGGCTTGGAGAATTTTGAGCACTACTTTGCTAGTGTCTGAAATGAGTGCAATTGTGCAGTAGTTTGAACAGTCTTGGCATTGCCTATCTTTGGGATTGGAATGAAAACTGACCCTTTCCAGTCCTGTGGCCACTGCTGAGTTTTCCAAATTTGCTGCCATATTGAGTGCAGCACTTTCACAGCATCATCGTGCAGGATTTGGTATAGCTCCACTGGAATTCCATCACCTCCACTGCTTTGTTCGTAGTGATGCCTCCTTAGGCCCACTTGACTTCACACTCCAGGATGTCTGGCTCTAGGAGTACAGAGACCATTGCAAAATGGTGTGATCCACATGCGAGCAGTATGTGACCAGTTAAAGGAGCACTCAGAAAGTAGGCCCAGCTGCTGGGGAGATGCTGGTTAGAGACGTTTTCATGATAGCAGGACTCTTCATCTTTTTCATTTAATTTATTTGGCTGTGTCAGGTCTTAATTGCAGCACACAGGATCTCCCGTTGTGGCACATGGGCTCTAGCTGTGGCGTGGGTTTAGCTGTTCCACAGCATGTGGAGTCTGAGTTCCCCAGTCAGGGATCTAACCTGTGGACCCGGGCATTGCAAGGCAGATCCTTAACCACTGGGCCACCAGGGAAGTCCCTCAGTTTTTTTATGTATCTGGTGTTTTTGAATAAGTATTACAGGCACATGGCACAAAATTCAGAAGGAGATATAAAGGGTGTAAAATGAAGAGGAAGTCTTCCTCCCATATCTGTCTCCCAAGAGTCTCTCTCTCCCTGCCCCACAAGAGGCCACCCCTACAGGCAGATCTCATTCTACTGCGCGTTGCAGAGAGTGGGGATTTTAGGGTGGACTTGAAGGCATACAGCAACCTTGTGTTGAGCTAGTCTATCGGTGTCATTTTTCCAACTGTGCTTTTCTCACTTCGTGTCTCTGTGTCATCTTGGTAATTTCCACAACATTTCAAATCTTCCATTATTATTATATTTGTTACCGTCATCTGTGATCAGGGATCTTTGATGTTATTACTGATAAAAGACTATAACTCCCTGAAGGGTCAGATGATGTTCAGCATATTTTTGGAATAAAGTATTTTTAAATTAAGATATGTACTTTTTTTTTGTGGCAACATGGATGGACCTAGAGATTATCATACTAACAAAGTAAGCCAGAAAAAGACAAATATATGATATTGCTTATATGTGGTATCTTAAAAGAGAAAAGATACAAACGAACATATTTACAAAACAGAAATAGACCACAAGCATAAAAAACAAACCTATGGTTATCCAGGGGGAAAGGGGATGAGGAAGGGATAAAATTGGGAGTTTGGGATTAACATAGACACACTACTATATATAAAAAATGTATATATAACAAGGACCCACTATATATACAGGGAGCTTTACTCAATCTTTTGTAATAACCTATAAGAGAAAAGAATCTGAAAATATGTGATATACAATATATACATATATATATATATCTGAATCACTTTGCTGTACACCTGAAACACAACATTGTTAACCAACTGTGCTTCACTGTATATATATATATATAATAAAAGAAATATAGAATACCTTTCAATAAAAGAAAAATACATTTCAATAAAAGAAATATAGAATGATGGAAATAAAAAGGTGGTGATCAGGCTTCCCTGGTGGCTCAGTGGGAAAGAACCTGCCTGCCAGTGCAGGAGACACAGGTTCGATCCCTGATCGGGGAAGACCCCACGCGCTGCGGAGAAACCAAGTTCTGAGTCTCAGCTCCTGAGCCTGTGATCTAGAGCCTGTGATCGAGAGCCTGGGAGCTGCAGCTACTGAGCCCTGGAGCCCTCGAGCCCCTGCTCCACAGTGAGAGGAGGCGCTGCGGTGAGAAGCCCATGCGCTGGAGCTAGAGAGCAGCCCCTCCTGCTCCACTAGAGAAAATCCCCCCAGCAACAAAGACCCAGCACCGTCATAAAGAAAGAAAGAAAATTATATTTAAAAAGAGACGACGACTGACGTCTTTAAAAAGTTGTATTCTTTAAAAGAAAAAAGTTGTTTTCTTTTCTGGGTGTTCTTTCTATAGAAATCAGTCTGCATATATCTTCATGCCATGAAAACAGAAGTGGAGGGGCAAATTCTATTTTGATGCAAGAACAGGAAATGCTCCTTTAATAGACTTGGACCAACTGATCAACTTAACTTTATTTGCTCCAACCCTGCTACAGTGCATTGAATAGTCCCCCAGAAGGACATGTCCCCAGAGCTTGTGAGCATGGCCTTACTTGGAAAATGGTCTTTACAGATGTAATTAAATGAAGGCTCTTGAGATGAGATTTAGGGGGTGGAGCCTAAATCGAATGAAAAGTTTCCTTACAAGAAAGACTAGGAAGAGACTTCCCTGGTGGCTCAGTGGCTAAGACTGTGCTCCCAATGCAAGGTGCCCAGGTTCAATCCCTGGTCTTGGAATTCGTTCCCACAGGCTGCAACTAAAGATCCCACATGCTGCAACTGAGCCCTGGCACAGCCAAATAAGTACATACATAAATATCTTTTTAAAGACTAGGAAAAGACAGACACAGAGGAGAACGTCATATGACCATGGAGGCAAAGACTCATATGATTGGGTCACAAACCAAGTAACACCTGAGCCACCAGAGGCTGCAAAGGATTCTCAGAGCAACACCGTAGCTTCTGACCTCTGGTCTCCAGAACTGTGAGAGAATCTATTTCTGTCATCTCAAGCCATCCATTGTGAGACAGCTCGTTATGGTGGCTGGAGGAAACCAACCCACCCAGCGAATCCATAACCAGACTCTCCTCTCTTCACTGCCTGGGTTCTCTGGGAATGAGCACTTGCTGCTGATAGATGGGTGACCCCCAAACCTCACAGTCCACTTGTTGTACAAATACCCTCTAGTAACAAAAAAACTCAGGTTCCCCTGCATAAAAATCCCACTTGATGGAATCTATGCCAAGGTGAAGACTCTCTTCCTTTTTTCATCTGTCTTATAGACAGTGGGTGCTAATGAAGTCATCAGTTGAAATCACCAAGTATTTAGGGGGTAGAAATGAACCAGGAGGGCCCTGGGGTGCCCTCAAGGTATTGACAGGTCAGGTCATGCTGGGCTCCATTAAATACGATATTAATTGAATTCTGCCATCTTGGCAGAACCAAGCGCTTGATGGGATCGATGTTAGATCTGCTCGAGTGCAGTGAACTTATCTCTCTAAACAGCACTCAGTGTCCTTGGGGTTCCTCCAGCTTCACTGGCCACTCACCCCAGGGGGCCAAGGCTTTCATAAACAAACTGTCCTTTGGATTTGAGAGGGGGAATATGCTGAAAAGGGATTCAGATACATTTTTATTTTGTTCAAACCGAACACAGGCAAAGCCCTCTTCCTAGAATAGTGTCATTTATTGACAACTGGACATAAAATTTCAGACCACTAATTAGCATGTGCTTCCAGGTGACTTCGTCATAAAGAATCTGCCTGCAATGCAGAAGAGTCGGGTTCCATCCCTGGGTTCGGAAGATCCCCCAGAGAAGGAAATGGCAACCCACTGCAGTATTCTTGCCTGAGAATCCCGTGGACAGAGGAACCTGGCGGGCTGCAGTCAATAGGGTCACAGAGAGCTGGACAGGACTCAGTGCCTGAACAGCAACAGCAAAGGGTGTGCTGGTGAGGGCTCACGTTGTGCAGAGTGGTGATGCGTCAGAAGGGGTCTTCAGCAAATATTTGAAAAATCTCTCTCTCTCTCTCTCTCTCTCTCTCTCTCGCAGGACCCCAAAATGGGAGTGACGGCATTAAGTTAATAAATAAAATGAGTGGGCAATCTCGTGGTGACATTTTCATTAGCCCGCTCTCTTTCTGTCTCATTAGCCTTCATGGGGAGAGGAAGGATTGTTTTAATTAGCAGGGCTGAGAAGTCGCCCCGGTTGCCTGCCGCCCTGCTGTGCCCAGGATTACCCTGTCAGCTGATACATACAATACGAATCATTACAGCCCACAGTGCCACCTCAGGAGGCGACCACAGAGAGCGGATCCACCCCAGTCCGCGGTAAGGGCCTTGGAACAATGTTCTTTCACTAGAGCATTCAAGCATAATTCAAGCGTAATATTGGGCTTTAGCAAACAGCTCAATATCCTCTCCCAAGAAGGCTCTTTCTGGCTTGGGACCAGCCATGTGTTCTTTTCCGCTTTGGTGCCCCGGGCCGCCCAGACAGAGGCCCATCTGACAGAAAGGCCATGCTCAATGGGGTCAGGGCTCCCAAGTCCCCGCTGGACTCGCATGTTAGACGCTCAGATCAAAGGGCCGCCCAGAAGCACTCCCCAGGCCCGCCAGACCCACGTATGCATTCCCACTGCTTTTAGGAACTGGGGGCTTGATAACACTCATGCTGATAGTGACTGCATTTCGTTGACGCCACATCCTACACTATTTTGCTTCTCCATGAGCTCAAATTGCAGACTCATAGCTTTCAGCCACCTGTGCACACAGCTATGTTTTCTTGCATGGAGAACAGTCTGTCTTTAAATCTTAAAATGAAAGCGTCTTAAGATTGAATTGAAAAATAAACCTAGATGCTCATAGACACGCCAAGATTACTATTTACCAGGAGACAGTCTCCTAGGCTCTCATTAAACCATTTATTTATTCACTCGTGCAACATTTATTGAGCACCTACTTTATGCCGAGTACTGCAGGTGCTGGGGATGAAAAGATGAATTCCTGCCAGCAAGGAACGAACTCACAAGAACAGACACTTTAAATACATGTGCTAAGAGCGAGGCCAGAAATGCACTCAGGATATTTCGGAGGCAAGGGCGGGGTGAGCAGACAAAACATCTCAGGATGGGGATAGAGTCTGAAAGGCTTCTCGACTGCGAGGACTTGGAGCTGGCAGAGGAAAGGCCACAGGAGAACTGGAGGCAGGGAGGGACAGAGAAGCAGCCCCCCAGGCAGGAGCAAGGAGACGTGCCCACAGGCGGGCACCAACTAGTTCTTGGCATCTCGGGGTATCCGTCCTCACGGAGGTAATAAGGCAAGACTCTCTGATCTTTCCTTCTTCATGTGTCAACACGCCCATCTGCCTGCTCATAGCATAGTATCTGCCTGTGCTCATAGCCTTTGCAGAGCCCTGGTAGTTTTCATAAATAATTTCACCTGGAGTTTATAAATGTTATCTCTAAGAGGGTTGGTCTGATAGGAGCTTACTAGGTCACGACCAGAAGAGGAACAAGGTCTCTGCTCAGTTCAGTTCAGTTCAGGCACTCAGGCATGTCCGACTCTGCAACCCCACGGACTGCAGCACGCCAGGGCCCCCAGTCCATCACCAACTCCTGGAGTTCACTCACATCATGTCCATCGAGTTGGTGATGCCAGCCAACCATCTCACCCTCTGTCGTCCCCTTCTCCTCCCACCTTCAATCCTTCCAAGCAACAGGGTCTTTTCAAATGAGTCAGTATTGGAGTTTCAGCTTCAACATCAGTCCTTCCAATGAACATCCAGGACTAATCTCCTTCAGAATGGACTGGTTGGATCTCCTTGCAGACCAAGGGACTCTCAAGAGTCTTCTCCAACACCACAGTTCAAAAGCATCAGTTCTTCGGCACTCAGCTTTTATAGTCCAACTCTCTCATTCATACATGACCACAGGAAAAACCATAGCCTTGACTAGACGGACTTTGTTGGCAACTGCTACTAGATAAAAATGACTTAAAAATATGTTGCCTCCTCCTTCTGACACACTCACTGAGATCCCAGGTACCTCAAATGAGAGAACAAATCCTGTTGAGATTTTTCCAGTATCTTGGAAGTCTGGAAGGAAGAAGGTTTTCTTCAGATCACAGCAAGGAAGTGATTTTCAAAGGGTAACTCCAGTCATGGGGGCGGTGGGGAGTGGAGATACTCTTTGTTGTGTTTAACTTGTGGGTAGATGCTAAGGTAATGTCTAAAGCTCCTTTTTTATATAAGTGTGTTTGTTTGTTTTTCGGCTGTGTTGGGGCTTCACTGCTACTTGGGCGTTTCTCTCCTTGCCATGAGGGGGGCTCCTACCCTCCGCTGCAGCATGTGGGCTTCTCACTGCAGGGGCTTCTCTTTGGGGAGCACAGGTTCAGTAGCTGTGGTGCTTGGGCTTAGTTGCTCCGAGGCATGTGGGATCTTCCCAGATTAGGGAAGATACCCATGTCTCCTGCATTGGCCGGTGGATTCTTTACCACTGAGCCACCAGGGATGCCTTCTAAAGTTCTGTTTGAAAGATAAACATAACTATCTTTAGGCTATGATATGGATTACTCCTTCACAACATGCCATGAGATGTAATGCCTGCAAAATCTTAGGAAAAAGAAACAAGATTGGTCCCGAACGGTGGACTGAGGTGTATATCTACCTTCCCACTCTCCTAAAATATCATGAAAGGATAAAGAAAGTATGTTACACAAGGAAAAACCCAAAATAGTGTAGGAAAACAAGAAAGAACTCTATCAAGGGACCAGGACTTTTGAGAAAATTCCAAATGGTCAAAATCAGACAGGATTAGAAATACAGAAAGCAAAACCAGAGGGAAACCATCGCCAGAAATAAGTGTGGGAAATGATACCGTAAAGTCAGGGAACGCTCAGGAGAAGGTCAAGTCCAGATCAAACACACAGGAAAGGAATGTCCCTGGAGCACTAGTCAGGGCCTAGCTGAGGAGCTGTTTTTGGAACAAGCAGGTTGGCTCAGCCTTTTCGTTTCCAAGGTTCCACTAGGCAGATAGCAACAGTAGCACCTATACCCAGACTGAAGCAGTGAGTGTGGGAAGGAGGTTGAAAGGCTCCTTATTCCCCAAAGTAGGGTCTCATCCAGAAGAAAACCCACCAGTTCATTCCACCTACCAATATATGCAACTCTCCCCCAACATCACCAGAGGTAGGCCACAAGAAAGAGACAACACTTGAGCATGCAAGTATTTAAGGAATAGGAAATACAAATGTTCTGCACAACGAAGAGGAGCCAAACAGTTGAGAAAAAACAGTACCAAGAAAGAAGGGAGACAAACAAAACTCACACTTGAGGAAATAGAGTTAATCAGGCAAACAGAAGGTGCTTTTTAAAAATTGTAATTCATTCCCTAAGAAATATCAAAGGACAACACATCTATTTTTTCTTGAAAAAAAAAAAAAACATTAATGTAACCAAAGAATAAATTCAAAATCTTGAAAATGAGAAGGGAAGAGAAATAATACATGCAAAGTCACACAACTTGTCATTCATTCATCCCTTCAACTAACAGCCATTTATTGAGCACCTATTATATGCCAGGCCCTGTACAAGCTTCTAAGAATACAGAGATTAAAAGGAGCAATTTCTGGCCCAAGGACCACAGCACGTCAAGGTGATTCCCACCATGAAATTGTGACAAAGAACACACAGGCAGTGCTGACATGACAGAGGGAGTCAGAGAAGAACAGGTAGCATTTGGATTGAGACTTTGAGGGTGAGAATGCACTTTTTCCAGCCTGCAAAAAGAGTAAGGAAGCTGTTCCAGGCACAGAGAGCAGCCTGTGTAATTAGAGTTAATATTATTGGAGTATAAAGATGGAGAATAGTCCTAAAGGGCCAATACTTTGGCCACCTGATGGGAAGCCAATTCATTGGAAATGACCCTGACACTGGGAAAGACTGAGGGCAGGAGCAGAAGGTGGGGCGACAGAGGATGAGATGGTTGGATGGCATCACTGACTCAATGGACATGAGTTTGAGCAAGCTCTGGGAGGTAGTGAAGGGCAGGGAAGCCGGGTGTGCTGCGGTCCGTGGGATCACAAAGAGTCAGACACCACTGAGTGACTGAACAAAATGATGGAGCAAAACAAAACAAAAACACACAAAACCAGGGCCACGAGTGCACGCAAGCCCTGTTTACGCAGCACCTCTCGTAGCCTGTCAGCAAAGACCCCAAAAACACACAAAACCAGGGCCACGAGTGCACGCAAGCCCTGTTTACGCAGTACCTCTCGTAGCCTGTCAGCAAAGACCCCTCTAAACCACCAGTATACTCACTCATGCCTTTTCTTCTATAGTCATCCATTCATTTATTCAAGAGACCGTATAGAGTGCCCGTGATGTGCCAGATGCTGGCTAAGAACTTGAACTAGCGCAATGAAAAAGACACAGTCCTTACCCAGATTCACTCACAAGTCACTGCAGGTAGAGAGACACAGAAAGGGACAATTTTTCCACAGAGTATAAAGTGAGAGAGGCACACAGAAAGCGCTGGCAGATAAAGAATCACTTTCCAGGAGAAACTTCTTAAACTGAGTCTTAAAGAATGTGTAGGAGCAAGCAAGGGGTACGGTGAACAGGCAGAGGGTAGAAACGTGAGGAGTTACAGGAGGAGACGCAGATGGGGATATAACCGAAGTCAGGTCCAGAGAGTACCCGAAACCTACTGAGTCATCAGCCTCTTACCAAGAGATAGACATCTGCCCACAAGAAGCACCCGGAAGCAAACCTGTGACCTTCCCGCCAAACTCCTCACACCTCCTCCTCCCTCATCCCGGTACACTCAGACATCGCACATCACGAAGTCCTGCTAGGTCTGCGTCCCAACCTCCCTCCGATGTGCCCACCCGTCTCCATCTCCTCCATCCTCATTCAACGATTGTCTCTCACCTGCATGACTTCATAAGCATCCCAATGGATCTCCCTATGGTCACCCTGGTGCTCTGCAGTCCATTCTCCACACTATAGCCAGAAGGGCCTTTCTAATGCCAATCCGACACATCCTTCCACCTCCAGTCCCGATCACTGCTTCACTGCTCAACAGCCTTCATTGGCTCCCCATTTGATGTCATTCAGTCACTAAGTTGTATCCAACTTTGGGACCCCATGCACTGCAGCATGCCAGCCTTCCCTGTCCTTCACTATCTCCCAAAGTTTGCTCAAACTCATGTCCATTGAGTTGGTGATGCCTTCCAACCATCTCCTCCTCTGTCATTCCCTTCTCCTCCTCCCCTCATTCTTTCCCAGCATCGGGATCTTTGCAAATGAGTCAGCTCTTCGCATCAGGTGGCCAAAGTATTGGAGCTTCAGCTTCAGCATCAGTCCTTCCAATGAACACCCAGGACTGATCTCCTTTAGGATGGACTGGTTGGATCTCCTTGCAGTCCAAGGGACTCGCAAGAGTCTTCTCCAGCACCACAGTTCAAAAGCATCATTTCTTCAGTCCTCAACTTTCTTTATGGTCCAACTCCCACATCCATACATGACCACTGGAAAAACCATACAGATTCTTAGTGATTCACATTAGTTGTGCTTAAGGATTAAATACCAATCATGAGGCAAAAATACCATAGATGGCATAAGATCACCATGATAGTCCTATGAATGGTGTCCACACCACACTGGAGAAGAGACCACAGAGTTCTAAATGCTTGCCCCACCCACCAAGATACCAGCCTGTAAGTCCAACACAAAGGATGCTGCTCTACAGATGGTCGTATTATCCTTACAACTCATGGACCAGGGGCTAGGACTCAGCCCCAAAGGTGTTACATGTTGAAGTCTTCACCCCCAGGACCTCAGAATGTGACCTGATTTGACCATAGGGTCATTGCAAAGGTAATTTGTTAATATGAGATGATAATGAACCTAGGGTGGGCCCCTAATCCAGAATGACTGATGTCCTGAGAGAAAAGGGAAATTAGGAGGATTCCCTGGTGGCCCAGCAGTTGAGACTCCATGCTTTCACAGCTGTGAACCCGGGTTCAACTCTTGGTCAGGGAACTAAGACCCGAAAAGTCGATGGGCATGGCCGAAAAGGGGCCGTGGGTTTAGACATAGACACGCTTGCAGGGGGAATGCTGTGCAGACATGGAGATGGCCTACTTGAAGAGAGAGAATCCTATAACAGATCCTTCCCAAGTGGCCCTCAGAAAGAACCAGCCCCTGATTTTTGATCCAAGATTTCAAGGCTGAGCTGACACCTTGATCCCGGATTTCCAACCTCCAGACTGCGAGGCCATGAATTTCTGCTTTTTAAGCCACCTCAATTGTGGTCATGTTTTGCTCTACCAGCCCTAGTCATCCAAAGCAGAGGGCAAGATCACTAGACCCAATAATGACCAGAGAGGTCGTGATGGAGCAGATGGGATTTGGGCTGGGCTCCAGAGGAAAGGGCAACGGTACAGAAAAGCAGAGCTCTCACGTTGGGAAGAAAGCAGTGGACAGGCTGGAAGGCATCGTAGGCCCGCATGCCAGAGTCAGAGCTTCTCCTGCTCCGAGCTGCCCAAACCTGGTTGAGGCTGGCCCACGTGTGTCTTAACACCTACTCTCCCCAGCCTGGCACTAACTCCACTGCAGGCTTTTTGTATTGATAAATTCATTGTCTTATTAGGGAGTGTCTTCTTTATATTTAGATTAACGACCACATAATGATCACCTGGGCTGATTTAGATGATGTCATTTTAGGAAATTATGGCTTAGTCCATCTTCTCTCTCCCCTTTCCCTCTGCCCTGCCTGAATTATTCCTGCGGAAGAAACCAATTAATAGTAGCTTGACTGCCGTAATGCAGGTTGCTGTACAATGTAGCGATGCCTAATGGAGTTTTAATTTCCCCGTGGTGAGTCAATATTTGCTTTAAGAAAGAAAAATGTCACCATAAACCACTGCCCCCAATGAATTTGGTAGCACAGAGGGTGAGAGAGGCTTCTTCTTTAGGTAAACAGTGATGGAGGCTGAATCTGGGGGTCTCGGGGGGTTCACTCTTCACAAATAGGGTTGCTTATGGTTTTTCGTTCTCTCCTTCAGACAATGGCGGTTATTAAATATTTTGCTTTGCAAATGTAAATAACTGTCAGAGATTCACCCACAGTTTAAAGAGTCTGAAACAAACTCATTATAACAGAGAAGAGGAACAATTTATTCCAGCCTATTAATAACTTGTGGGGAGCAGGGAGGGAAACAGAACATGAGATGTCCCTGTTTGAAGACGTTATGGGTGTTTTCTTATTTCCCCCCAGCTATGGTTGCAGGTGGAAACCCAATCCTACTTTTTAAAAAATGGATTAGACTTTTCAGGATCATGCAAGGAAATAAAGTTCTGCGATTCCTCTCTCTCATAATAAGTCTGTCCAAAAATGATGGTGCTCATTTTGTTGAAAGATAGTTTCATTTCCTCCTCAAAATTGGCATGAAAAATTTGCCTTGCCAAATGAACATTGTATACTGAACTTGTCAAATCCTTTCTCCTGACACAAATAAAAGATAACATTGGGTGGCAGCATGTAAAACAGCTCTGACAAGACAGCAAAGGGAGACAAAGAAATATGCATATTTTGATGCTCTCAGTTTTAGAAGCTGGACTGGGGAGTGGTGGGGGGAGGCGGGAAGCAGCAGAATGACTGGCCAGCTTTGAATGCTCCAGGTAACAATTGAACAAGTCACTTTCATGTCGATGTTCAATGGTATAATGACCCTGTTTCCAATTAGCCAAAACATGACAAATCCTAACTTTTATAGCGGCACAAACTGCCAGGGAGAAGATGGACGGAGTGACAAGACTCCTCACGCACAGGTTCATGGGTGAACTGCATGGCTGTAATTACTAGTTCTAACGCAGTGGGAACATATTCCTGGTGTGTTTAAAAATAAATAAGGTAAATGATCACCCTTTCATTAGATCTGAACTCATATCATATAAGTGCCATTTTTTCCTATTAAAATTGTTGATTGAAGGCCGTTAGCTGTTTATCAGCTCGAAATTACATTTCTGCTCTCTTTGGGGCTGCCGCCCATTCAAAATCACACTCGGCGCCTAGTTAGTAACAAGAAAAGACTCCTAAAACTGCAATTGCAGGGGGGAAAAGAAAAACACACGAGCAAGAAACCCAGATTGCACCTTCACGTCCCCAAAGGCATCACGCTTCTTTGTTCTGCTAAGAAAAATTAACCTCAATCTCAGCTCCGGGTCCCTAGATTGATTATCATAGTCATTTAAATACTGTAATCTCATTTTCAGCATTGGGATAAAGAAAGGGAGGGGGGACCGTGGGAGGGTGGAAGCAAGGCTGGAGAGAGAAAGAACGAGGCGGGGAGGGGGTGGGAAAGCAGAATAAATTATCTGACAAAGGGAAGCTGGGGCCTTTCTGCTCACAGAGCCTATTTCGGATCCTTCCACTTGATTGGAAAAGTTGATGAAGTTTAAATGAAGCAGAATTAGAACCTCAGGCCGCTGAGTATTGACGGGGCGACACGAGAATGTGCGATTCAATAGCCCTGGGTTTCGGCAGAAGACAAGGGAAGGGCCTAAATGGCGTGATCTTCAATCGAATCGAACAGCCACTCGGACAAGGCAGGGTAATGAGTGAGGGCCAGCCCGGGCCTGTTGGTTAAAGGAATTAATCCGCCCTGCCGCCCGCCCGAGCCGGGCTTTGATGCCCATTGTGTGGGACCCTGTCCCAGTCCATCTAAATGCTAACGAACCGCGGGGGTGAGCAGGGCTGTGCTTTTCTTTGCTGGCGCTAATC
>SJXQ01010794.1:7130-21392 GCA_006408695.1 Aepyceros melampus | reverse complement strand
ACATTTTTCTTCCTCTGATTAGGGGGGGGGGGAGGGGACGGCGGTGCGTGGGAGAGGAGGAGGGGAGGCCTGCCCATTGAAAGGGGGGGCCGTTCTGGTGAGCCCCAGCCCCCACCCCCAGAGCTCCTGGCTCCCTGGCCCGCAGATGCACACGCTTAAAATAACATAAGCTCCAGGCGTCCGTGGGAAACCAAGTGTCCACGCTCCCGTTCTCTCTCTGTCTTGTCTCTTCTTGAGACCACGTGTGCGCGAGTGCTCAGTCGCGTCGGACTGTTGCGCGATCCTACAGACGGTAGCCCACCAGCCTGCTCTGCCCGTGGGGTTTTCCTGGCAAGAATGCTGGAGTGGGTTGCCACGCTGAAAGGGCAGGCTTTACCTTAAGCCACCCAGCATCGGTCCCTCCTCGCCTTCTTCCCATCACACCCCCTCCAGACTTTCCCTCCAAACACACCCAAGCTCGGGGCGTCCAGTTTCTCTCCCTGTCTGGTCATCTTCTACATCTAAAATGCTCAGCTTTCTCCTCGCAGTCCGCTGAGTCCCGCTTGGTCATCCAGAAGCTCCAACAGGCTTTTCTGGACCCCTCCAGGCCACGGGGCCTCCTCCTAACTGCTTTGTCTGTCTTGTAGGTCTGAGTCACACTGGCCCTATAGGTTTCAGCCTTAGAAGTGCAGCAACTTCTATGGAGTGTGTGTGTGTGTGTGTGTGTGCGTCTGGTGTGGCAAACATGCCCAAGTAGACTGTAAGCTCCCTGAGAACAGAAAACACACCTGTGGATGAAGGTGACTGTTTAGAGCAGGTGCAGGTATAGATGGGGGCTTCCCAGGTGGCACTAGTGGTAAAGAACTCGCCTGCCAACGTAGGAGATGCAAGAAAGGCGAGGTCAGTCCCTGGGTCGGGAAGATCTCCTGGAGAAGGGTATGGAAACCCAGTCCAGTATTCTTGTCTAGAGAACCCCATGGACAGAGGAGCCTGATGGGCTATGGTCCATAGGGCCACAAAGAGTTGGACATGACTGAAGCGACTTGGCACGCACGCACACACAGACGTAGATGGATTCGATTTTTCTCTCTCATAGATCGAGTTGAGATCATAGACTCAAAAGTCTGGCACTTAGCAGGTGTTTAACAATGAGGGCTGTGGGTGTCACCAAGTTCTTTTGATTAGTCCAGTGGCTGGAACCTCAGACTACAGAGTCCCAGACCTCTCAAAGCCTGGCACCCCCACCCACGTGCTGGATGACTGTGGGCAACTTGTGAAACTGCCCTGAGACTCAGCTTTCCCATCTGCAAAATGAGAACGATGGTAATCCACATTTTTAGAATTGTGGCCAAGATTTTAGGGAGGTGATGCTTAAGAAGGGCCAGCAGACAGTGCCTGGCACACGGTGGGCCCCACAAAGTACAGCTGCTGTCAGCTGCCTCAGGAGAGCATCAGCTGGCCAAACGGGTCACCAGCTAGGAACTTTCTGGAAAACCAGACTCCAGGCCTCCACCTCCACACACACTCCCTCTCCAGGAGAGGTCAGGCCCGCGAGCGTCCTGGCAGGCAATCCTGGGAGGATCTGCTGCCAGAGGACCACGTTACTGCTGAAGTAAAGATGGAGGCTTCAGAAACACCAGACAGACAACTCCTGAAAGACTCGCTTAAACCTCCAGATTTATGCCCACTGGATGCCTACAAAGAGAGCAAAGTCTTAAGTGACAGTTTGTAAAGGTTTTGGAGGCAGACACAAAGCCTGGTGTTCAGTCCTATGGGATCTCTCTGAATCGCCCCAACAGGCTCCCTCAAACGATGTGGGGAAAATTCAGAGCATGACAGACCAGGGGGCTTGTTTAACTTGCAAGAAGTAAACAAATCACAGGCACTAACCCTAAACCATCATGTTGCTCATCCCACCCACGGTGCTCCAAACATGCAGCCTGGTAGGGTCCCAGGCTGCAATGACCACGTCTGTCCCAGCAAAGAAGGGCTTGTGAGGATTCCTCCAGTCCACCTACAGCATCCCGCAGCCAGGCATGGGTCCCTCTGGCCCCAGGAGCCCTGGGGGCAGGCGTGGGGGGAGGCTGGCACTTAGACCTACTGTTGATGTCTGGATTTGTCTCACCCTCTGTTCTCAGTCTTGTTTATCCTACTTGCTTTGGCCCCTGCAGCTCTCAGATCCAACCAGGAGCCCCACTTTATCTGGCCTCATTCCCCACCCAGCCTCCCCTCAACTTTTGTTTCCCTGCAGCTTCCTGAGTTCCAAGTTTCTCCTTTCCCTGGAGGCGTGAAACCACTTATTTTGTCTGGAACAGTCTCCACCCACCACCCACCCACACACAGACACACAACACTCTGGCCAGCACCCAGTAACTGACCACTCCACTCATTTCAGGAGATTGGGATGAGATGTCGCGTCCCTGGGCTTGGACTTTAGCCTCCTGACACTGCAACCGCCTCCACGGTGCTTATTCCTAGGGAAGAGGGAGTTGCCCTGTTGTCTGCCTTCACCAGGTGCTTCCCAAATGGCACTGGTGGTACAGAAGCTTGCCAAGTACAGGGGACCTAAGAGATGAGGGTTCCATCCCTGGGTGGGGAAGATCCCCTGGAGGAGGGCAGGGCAACCCACTCCAGTATCCTTGCCTGGAGAATCCCATGGACAGAGAAGCTTGGTGGGCTACAGTCCATAGGGTCGCAAAGAGTCAGACACGACTGAAGCGACTTTGCACATACGCACGCACTGTCTTCACCAGAGCTTTGCACTGCCTTCAGACAGGAACTCAGGCTCTCCTGTCCACAGAGGTCTCTCCAGGCCCAGCATGCTGCCTGGCACCCAACAGCCCCTTGATAAACATTTTGCAAAGTGTCGAATGAGCAAATGAAAGGTAGGCTCCAGATGGTTCTCAGGGAGAAAACCATTCAGGTGTGCAGAAACCAAGGCTTTGGGACATTCCAGGGACTTACCCAAGGTTTCTGAGTCAACAAGAGTGTGCAGGAAACTGAGAGCTCATGACTGTGGTTCCGGGGCCTGGAATGTCTGGTCCAGAGGAAGTGTGTAGTACTGAATGAATGGATGGATGAACGATGAATGAATGGATGGATGGATGGGTGGATGATGGATGGATGGATGATGGATGGATGGATGGGTGGGTAGATGGATGGATGATGGATGGACGGATGGATGATGGATGGATGGATGGGTGGATGGATGGATGGGTGGATGGATGGGTGAATGGGTGGATGGATGGATGGTTGAGTGGATAGGTGGATGGGTGGGTGGATGGGTGGATGGGTGGATGGATGATGGATGAGTGGATGGGTGGATGGGTGGATGGGTGGATGGATGATGGATGGATGATGGATGGATGGATGGTGGGTGGGTGGATGGATGGGTGGGTGGATGGATGGATGGATGGGTGGATGGATGGATGGGTGGATGGATGGGTGGATGGGTGGATGGATGGATGGTTGAGTGGATAGGTGGATGGGTGGATGGGTGGATGGATGGGTGGATGGGTGGATGGGTGGATGGATGATGGATGAGTGGATGGGTGGATGGGTGGATGGATGATGGATGGATGGGTGGATGGGTGGATGGGTGGATGGATGATGGATGGATGACACATAGCCTGAGGAGGAACTGAGGATGCTCAAGTCTGACAATTCAGTGCATTTTTCCCGATTCTGCCTCCCCATGAACACACCATCCTTTTTCCCAGAAAGTTTCTCTCAGTCCAAAGTTGATTCACCCTGAAACTAGTGAAGCTTAGACTTCAGGGCCCTTCTTTGCACATGGCTCCTTCCAAGGCCTTGGATCTCATTTCCAACATCATTTTTAGTTTTATACTATTTCTTTATCAATTCTTAATTAATTAATTTGGTTTTTTCTTTTCTTTTCTTTTTGGCCTCACCATGCAAGTTGCAGGATCTTAGTCCTCAGACCACAGACTGAAACTGGATCCCTGCAGTGAAAGCACTGAGCCCTATCCACTGGACTGCCAGGGAAGTCCCTGTACTCTGTTGCTTAAAAAGAGATCCCCGATTGCATAAGCTGCAGGCCACACAATACCTACCTTTCTCTATCTCTGCCCCCATCTTACCTCTCCTGGCTCATCTTGGTGTCAAGATTCAGCTCAAGTCATCCAGTCTAGGAGACCTTCCCTCACACCCCTCCATCCAGGCACAGCTGCCCTCAGGCGCTAAACACAAATCCATCCAGACAGCCAGCCATCACCGAGTGCTTGCTCAGTCACTCAGTCATGTCCAACTCTTTGCGACCCCATGGACTGCAGCCCACCAGGCCCTTCTGTCCATGGGATTCTCCAAACAAGAATGCTGGAGTGAGCTGCCATTTCCTCCTCCAGGGGATCTTCCCAAACCAGGGATCGAAGCTGATCTCCTGCACTGGTAGGCAGATTCTTTACCACTGAATCACCTGGGAAGCCCAGCCAGGCTTTGCTGTTTATTTTAATGCCTGTTTCTCTCTATGAGATTGTAAGCTCTGTGACAGCGAGGCCCATAACCAGATTGGTTTATACCCCTACCCCTACCCCGGTATCTTTGGTGCCTAGCTCTGTGTCTGGTACACAAGCAGTTAATTCTGTTAATTCAAGCAGTGAGTGAAGGCTGCACCTTCTCTTGTCCGTTTCAGACCCTTGCTTGGGCCAGCTCCTCCCCAGGCGCCCCCTCCTCTCCTGTCCAGCCCCTGGCATGCAGCCCACCCCGCAGCCCCAGCCCAGGCGCACAGGCTTTCTGAGCTGCCCTGGGTGCTCCAATACTGCTCTGCCTTCACCCTCAGATACACCTCTCGGCGCCCCTCCTTCCGCCTCTGATAACTTTTAGGAGTCGTTTTAATGCACCAAGTCTAGTTCTCCCTGACTGGACCGTAAACTCCTTAGAAATGAATCCTTCAACCTCTCCTGTTCCCACCAGTGCCTTGTGCATTATAGGTGTGCAATAAATATTTGCTTGTTGACAGATGGGTTCACTGACAGCTTCAAACACACACTGAAACGAATGTTTTAAAGTCAGTGTCTCTGTTCTTAAAGATCTGTGGGAGACCACGGGGATGCATGCACGCAGCTCTTAAACGGGACCATTAAGACAGCATTTTAGGCGGCAATATGGCAAAACTGACTAGGGTCCAGCAAGACTGACCCAAAAAGCAGCCAACAAATTTTCCAGTTCCCTTAACTGCAACGCTCCGGCCGTAAGGTCGCCTCTCTCCATGGCTTTTGGGGTGCCCGCATCTTTGTGAGAGGTCATGGCCTCTGAGCTTTGGCTAGCTAGCTGAGGCTTTTTCTCTGATGTGGTGAGAGAGCTTGGACGTTGTGCTATTGGTTCCAAAAGGCCAGCCACCTGGCAGTGATGTGGCCTCTCATGAATGTTTTACCTCTAAATCAAAGCGCTTCTGATTTTCACTTTCATTCCTCTGGACAAACACAAAAGGTTTTGATCCACACAAAGAAATTCATCTTGTTCGCTTCTGGGTTCATTGGCCTCCCCACCAATATGTATTGTTTGGTTCATATAAAAGATCAAAAAAATCCCTTTTTGGGGCTCATTATGTGTTTTCTACAATGCTCTTGGTTAGCTATTCTCCCCCGTGTGCCCTTCATGTTGACCTTTCTGCTCACTGACCCACGTCAGTCAGTTTCTTGACCAAACCCTGATGGGCCTTTAAACTGTTGGGTGGAAAAATACAGCTGTTTTCTTTATAAAGCACATTGACCTGCTCCCCTGAAATGTTGTAGTTAGTGTCACAGCAAGAGCGTATGGGCTGGGCTGCAGCTCCGATCCACCAGGAGTTTAATTTCCGATGAACCAAATCAATTCCATTTTAAATCTTAAATGAGTCCATGCTGAGAAAAACGCAACCAACACAAGCCCGTGGCAGGCGACGCGCCAGGGAGACAGAGTCTGTGCGCGGCGGCCAGAGGCCGCTCGACAAACCGCCCCACGCGAACCAGTTTAGCTGATGAATTACCGGGGCCACATCTGCGGATGGCTGGAGATGCTTTTTTTTTTTCTTCCCTCCAACGTGGGTGAGGCTGGAGATAGACAAGCCCTGACAGAAACCAGCAAACAAATGGAACATGTAACGAAGGGAAAGGAAATGGAGCCAAGAGGGGGATTTGAGAGACTTCCCTGGTGGTCCAGTGGCCGGGATGCTGCCTTCCAATGCACGGGGTGTGGGTTCAATCCTTGGTCAGGGAGCTAAGGTCCCACATGCCTCATGGCCAAGAAACCAAAGCATAAGCCAGAAACCACATTGTAATAAATTCCGTCAAGACTTTAAAAATGGTCCAAGTTTAAAAAATAAATCTTTAAATTAAAAAAAAAAAAAAGGCAAGGGATTTTAAATGGCCATAAAAGGTCCAACGGTTCTCATGGTCCGGGAGCTAAGATCTCGCAAGACGTGCAACACGGCCAATAAATAAAGTTTTTAAAAATTAAAAGAAATTAAATGGCCATAAAATTAATGGAGTTGGCGGACAGAAGCAATTAAACTAAAGCATTGCATTTCTATCTTCTTTGTGTTAAATTTTCAAGAGACCCTGGACCACAGATGAACTAATAATGAATTCTCCACATGTTGACGTTTTCTGGTTCAGGGTTTTAGAGAAACCCTGCCTCAGCACTATTGGTACTTGGGGAGATGATTTCTTTCTTAGGGTGGTGGGGGCGGGCATCCTGTGCCTTGTTGGACGGCACCCCTGGCTCCTAGCCACTAGCAGCGCCCTTTCCAGTTCTGACAACCAAAAGCACTCTTCTGACATGGCTGAGTGTTCTTTGGGGAGCCAGACTGCTCCCCAAGGTTGAGAACCACTGGTCTGCTTGTAGAGTGCCATAATCTCTTCTGTAAGGTAGTGTCTCGTTCAAATCTGTCTTCCTTACGTCCTTGAGAAGTAAACAAGGTAAGTATTGGCACTCGTACCTTACAAATGAGGAAACAGGCTCAGACATTAAGCCATTTGCCCAAGAACCTTCAAGAGAGCTGGAAGTAGGATTGTCTTCATCCTTAGCCAGGGCGCACCCATCTTTTCCAGGATACACGGCTTTAGGAAACATCCGATGGGGTGGGCAATGGTATTTTCCAAAAAAGAGCACAAAGAGGGAAAAGAGTAAGCCCTTGAGTGGATCTGTTTCATGATACATTCGTAAGTTCAGACTAAGGACATTTACTGAAGGTCGATCAATGAGAATAAGGTTGTTTTGGGGAACTTAAGTGTTGGAAGCAGAATGATGGAAAATAACCAAAGTGCCCCCTTATTCAGTGCCCTCCTGAGCCTGGCACAGCTGTGTCACCCTCTCATTTGTCACTGTTCAGTCACTGAATTATGTCCAGCTCTTTGCAGCCCCGTGGACTGCAGCATGCCAGGCTTCCCTGTCCTTCACCATCTCCTGGACTTTGCCCAGACTCACGGCCACTGAGTCGACCATGCCATCCTACCATCTCCCCTTCTCCTCCTGCCCTCAGTCTTTCCCAGCATCGTCTCTTTGAATCCTCATGACTCCCCCACGGCTGATGCTAACTATAACAGCCCATTTTACAGACAGGAAACTGAGGCTCAGAGGTAAGTAACCTCACACATGGCACAGCAAGAAAGCAGCTGAGACAGAACCCGCCCTGGGATCTGCCCGGCTCTAGCCTGCCATCCACACCACCTTCCTCTCCAGTGTGGTGACTGCAGTTTTATACCTGCCTGAGCAGCAACTCACAGCTGTATCTCTTGCGATCATATGAAAACACAAGCTGTAGCCGGGAATTGTTTTCACAGTCCTCGTTCACACAAATTCTGGTGTTTGAAAGGAGTCAGGCGGCAATTTCTCTAAAGTTGAATTGTTACCAACAGTCAACAAATGCTCGCATCTTTTTTTTCTTTACAAATATTTAATACAAGTCAGGCAAGAAGCACACAACACTCACAATATCTGCTAAAACCCACCAAAATGCAGTACGATTGTGACTGTGCCTTGGCTTGTTCTTGCCCAGCCAGCCAGAGGGTCCTGGAGTGACGGCCCAGCAGAGGAACCTCAGGTTTCACAGAGCCGGGTGCCCAGGCCTGGACGATGGCTCTGCACATTGGCCTCCAGGAACGGAACCGCCCAGTCTCAAAAGTCCAGCCAGGTCTGAGCTTGCTTCCAACCCCCTAGGTCTGTGACTCACTCACTGCAGGGCCAGCATAAACACAAAACAAACCAACTCAAACTATACCTAACAAGTTAGGGTCTCCATATAGAACATGTTTAATTGAGTTGCCTTCCCATTATACTTTTTAAACAGTTAAAGGTGCATTTTCGGGGTTTTTATAAGGTGCATTTTCTTAACAAGCAGTTTGACTGAGACACTTTATGAGAACGCATGCTGCTAGAAACAGATGACCGATTTGAGAATCACTACAACAGGAAATAGGGGCTTGACATTTCCACAGGGCCAGTCCTAAATCGAGAAAACTCTGTCTTTCAAATACAGGAAAAAGGCCTAAATTCTACGAGTGAGCAGCACTTGAGCCTGGAAGGTTCTGGAAGGTGCTGGAAATGACTGCTGACTTGTCCATATAGGACTCAGAATTCTTCCTAAAGGAACAGCCTTCCTGCCAGCGATCTAAGAGTTTAGAAGGGGGCTGGGTTCATCCTGGGGAACCCAAATCCTGAGGTTTGAGAGCCAAAGGCCTCCTTTAGAGGGACAAAGAGGAAGGCAGGTCTCAAGCAGAGCTGCCTCCTCTGCAACCTGCGCCCTCTACCATGATGGTAAAACGTCTGAGAGGGGGCAAGTCTGCTTTCTGAAACAGCCATGGGACCGGCCATTGCTACAGCCCCTGCTCGCTCACCCTGCTCACCAAAGGATGTGTCTGGGTGCCAGGAAGCCAGAAGTTTTGATTTAAAAGAAGAAAAAAGAAAAAAAGGACCAAGAGAGAAAGAGTTCCAGGGATGAATGAGCCCTCAGCTTTCCCTGGAAAAATAAAAGCTTCCCACCAGCTGGCTGAGACTGTCATTAGGACGGTGGTGGGATTTCAACCCCCTTCCTCATGCTGTGTTTCCCCCAGTTACTCTGTAAATTGAATGTAAAAGCATTTGAACAATCTGAGGCACACTGTCTTCAGTGCAGAAGCGGAATGTAACATTGTCACGCTTTACTTAAACGTGAAAAAGACACTGACCTGCACCGGGATGTTCCCCCGACTGTGGGTCTGCCCATCTTCTTTGCATCTGTCTCTACCTACGCGTTGATGTCCACCAGCATCAAGACTTTTTAGAGATGCTACGTTCCTAGTGTGGCTGCCTAATTTTGTCAAGCATGCAGTTTGAACACACTGGCTCTAAATAAACGCTTCCTCGTGATGACGATGACTACGATCCCAGCAGTTTTGCCAAGGCTGAGGACCTAGAACTCAGTTGGGGTTAGGGTGGAAATCTGTGAACACTTAGGATCTGAGGAGGGTGGAATCAGACAGCCCTAGAAGGCTTGGTTTCTCCTAGTCTCCACCTCCACCCCAGGACAGAATCTACCTTTTCACTCTTCAAGGTCCAGTTTCAGGATTTTTCCTTTAAAAGCCTCTCAAGTCCTGCTCAGGGTTTCCTCCTCCCAAATCTGAACCCTTCCAGGTAGTGCAGACCTATGACATTGCCTGTCTTATTATTATCTGTGTGTGTGTGTGTGTGTGCGTGCACGCACACACTAGTAACACACACACACACACAGATACATGTGTTACACACATATATACATACATACCAAGCAAACCAAAGAGACCTCGCCTGCCTCTCCAGGGCAACAGAAGAGTCAAGGCTGTCAGCAAAGCAAACCAAACAGTCTCTCCCCATAATTGTACTGACAGGATATCAGCTGAGTCCGACTGGCGGGAAGGGTGTATACACATATATACAATATACACGCACATATATATGCCATAAATATGAAATACACATGCATATATGGACAGAGGTGCCTGGCGAGCTACATATGGAATGCATGGGGTTGCAAGAGAGTTGGACATGACTCAGTGACTAAACAGCAACAACAATAATTATATCCACATAACAATTATATATATATTCCAACTCTGTAGCTGAATAATTAACTCCTTGCAGGCAAAAGCTGAGCTCTGAATTTGCCACTATGCCTTCAACAGAGCTTAGCATGGTGCTGAGTGCTTCATAAACATTCAGTAAATATTTCTTGACTCTGAACAAATCCCAAGAAATTAGTAGAGTTCACTCTGAAAGGCATGTTGCGTGAAACAATAATGGAATCAGACTCATTGGTGAACATCTTTTGACTACCTGTGCTACAGATACATAACCAATCTGGGTCATCACTCATTAGCTAATCGTGTATTGTGGCCAAAAAGAGCCCGGGACTGGAGGCCAGGTGATGTAAGTCTCACCCCACTTTGGTGAGCAGGTCAGGGTATCACCTTGGGCAAGTCTCTTCCCTCCTCTGAGCCTTAAGATCCTCAAAAAAAAAGAATTGGACTAGATGGCTGTAAGCCTCCTTCCAGCCCCCAAATGATGTGATTCTGAACTCTATCTTACAAATGCATGCACTTCTTATTTGTGACATAAACCCCCACAGAAAAACAAAGTCGGTGATAAATTATGAAAAAATCGGGTGCCGTGATCATTTGCACTCTCTAAGGATGCTCAATTCAATAAATTCCACCCCTGTACCTCGCCTGCCTCTCCAGGGCAACAGAAGATTCAAGGCTGTCAGCGAAGCAAACCAAACAGTCTCTCCCCATAATTGTATTGACAGGATATCAGCTGAGTTTGGCTGGCAGGAAGGGTGAACCCTGACAGGTTCTGTGAAGGAGCCTTGAAGGCTATTGGAGCAGGAGCCTATGTTGAGTCACAGAGTTCTGGCAGAATGAGAATCAAGCAGGGAGAAGCTGGCTTCTTTCTCTATTTAATTTTATTCTTCCCAGAGAATCACATTTGAAGGAAAACTGGCTCACGTCACTTTATACAATAGAATAGGAGCCCTTTCTAGTGGAAAATATTTACATCTTCTTGGGGGCCACATGAAAACACGGGGTTGATTCAACCAGCCCCACTCAACAGCCGGTTGGCTTGGTTTTAAATGAGGCAAGCAGTTGCTGAGCATTTGCTGATAGAATATCGCTTGGCTGTCTGAGGTTTTCACATTTCACTTGGTTACGATGGCATCCTGCAGACACATTCTTGAATAGCTGATATGTGTGCGTCCCGGTAAATTCCATGGGTGTGAAACAGCACCGTCGTGTTTGTTCAAGGCACTGTGTCTGCATTTTAAATGAAAAAAAGCCCTGATCCTATTCACTGGAGAAAACAATCTGAGCAACAACACCCCCAGTTTCGGGGGAGTAAATGACTATAGCTATGGTGTTACAGTCTCCCAATATAGATACAGCCTTCAGGTTCAGAGTGAGACAAAACCCAAATATATCTCAGTTCCAATCATCCTCCTGCAGACACCCCGGGCAGAGGGCATTCCCGCCTCTGCTGCACACAGTGAGAAAGCGCACAGAAAGGAGGGTCTGAAAATCTGGGTTCGTGAAACTGACATCCACAGTGAAGAAATCCACAACAGAAAGTTCAGCAATATACTATTTTTGAAAAGATTTTTTTCTTTAAAGGCTCCACCGTTTTGGACACTTTCAATCTTCTGCTTTCCTTGAGAGCTGAAACACTCCGTCCCCAAGTTTTTTCATAATTTAAATTTTATTTAAAATAGAGGAAGCTGTTTGGAGTTTGAAGTGGTGAGAGGAGAGCTGTGCTGGGAGCCAGTGAACGTCGCTTCTGTCCTGAATCCCGCCGTAACCTTGCCCAGAGCCCACCACACAGCCTCAGCACGCCCGGGGAAGGGGAGGTCTGGAGAAGGTGACAGGCAAGGTTACTGCTCGGGCTCAGGGTTTCTGCAACTTTGACTTCGGTCAGGTTTTGGTAGAAAATCTGGCAGCAGAGGTCAGTATTGAAATGTGGACATAATCTTAACTGCTACTGAAAGTACCTTCAGTTCAGTTCCGTTCAGTCGCTCAGTCGTGTCCGACTCTTTGCGACCCCATGGACTGCAGCACGCCAGGCCTCCCTGTCCATCACCAACTCCCGGAGTTCACTTATACTCATGTCCATCGAGTCGGTGATGCCATCCAGCCATCTCATCCTCTGTCAGTACCTTAGGGCCCATTAAAAACTGGAGGGAGGAAAGAAAGAAGTCCAGCTGCCCCAGCAAGACAAGCTGGGCATGGTCACCAGGACACCCCCTGCCACTCGAGCCCCGGCCCTGCGGGCTCTGTGTCTCAGGCCCTGGAGACAGAGCTCCTACCCGGAGGCCAGGGACTCCTGTACATTTTCCAACCCAAAGCTCAGGTTCAGGAATTAGGACTGAATGTCGGGAAGCTGTGCAGCTAGCGCCATCCAGAGGCCAAATGCTGTCCTTCTGGATACGCAGTACAAGCAAAAGGGAAAAGGCACAGGAATTTTTACCTATAGACGTATATTCTACATGCTTGTTGCTGTTGTTCAGTTGCTAAGCTGTGTCCAACTTTTTTGCAATCCCATGGACTGTAGCCTGCCAGACTCCTCTGTCATGGGATTTCCCAGGCAAGAATACTGGAGTGGGCTGCCGTTTCCTCCAGGGGATCTTCCTTCGTTCTTAGGAAGGGAACCTTTGTCTCCTGTTAGCAGGTGGATTCTTTGTCACTGAGCCACCTGGGAAGCTCGTTATACATGTCATACACATGTATATTGTACATACATACATGTGCACACACATATGCAAAACATACGTGTATAATATGTAGTGTGTGCATGCTAAGTCATTTCAGTCGTGTCCAACTCCTTGTGACCCTATGGACTGTGGCCTGCTATTCTCCTCTGTCCATGAAATTCTCCAGGCAAGAATACTGGAGTAGACTGCCATGCCCTCCTCCAGGGGATCTTCCCAAGCCAGGGACGGAACCTGCGTTTCCTACATCTACCTGCACTGGCAAAGAGTCGGACACGACTGAGCGACTGAACTGAACTGAACTGAACCTGCATTGGCAGGCGAGTCTTCACCACAGTGCCATCTGTATATCCACACATCTACCTAGATTATATATGTGTCTCTATGTATGTATGGTAGCTTGGGACGGGTATCACACACTATTAATTCGCCATAGAGAATAACTCCATCATGTTGTCTGCCCACTTTGTACTGAAGTAGGAAGGTGTTGGCCCATCAGTAACTGCTTGAGTAAAAGCAATGATCAGAGGCAGGGACGTTGATGTTCTCTCGATCCCAGAATGTCTGATCTTGATCCCATCTGTGGGAGGCACCTGTCCTCTGAGAATGAATATTCTCACCTAGAAACAGGTGAAGAACTTTGCTCCACTTTGGGTGGCCAAAGAGGGGGAGCACATTAGATGGAAGAGTGTCCAGTGAAGCAAGCCAGCTTTTCCCAGCTGCTGGCCCAGGAACATAACAATAGTTTGAAGAAGGCAAGAGGAGAAAGTCAAGGTTTTCAAAGGAGCCAATTAACTCAGCTCATCTTCAGTTCAGTTCAGTCGCTCAGTCGTGTCCGACTCTCTGCGACCCCATGAATCGCAGCACGCCAGGCCTCCCTGTCCATCACCAACTCCCGGAGTTCACTCAGACTCACGTCCATTGAGTCCGTGATGCCATCCAGCCATCTCATCCTCGGTCGTCCCCTTCTCCTCCTGCCCCCAATCTCTCCCAGCATCAAGGTCTTTTCCAATGAGTCAACTCTTCGCATGAGGTGGCCAAAGTACTGGAGCTTCAGATTCAGCATCATTCCTTCCAAAGAAATCTCAGGGTTGATCTCCTTCAAAATGGACTGGTTGGATCTCCTTGCAGTCCAAGGGACTCTCAAGAGTCTTCTCCAACACCACAGTTCAAAAGCATCAATTCTTCGGTGCTCTGCCTTCTTCACAGTCCAACTCTCACATCCATACATGACCACAGGAAAAACCATAGCCTTGACTAGACGGACCTTAGTCGGCAAAGTAATGTCTCTGCTTTTGAATATGCTATCTAGGTTGGTCATAACTTTCCTTCCAAGGAGTAAGCGCCTTTTAATTTCATGGCTGCAGTCACCATCTGCAGTGATTTTGGAGCCCAAAAAAAATAAAATCTGACACTGTTTCTACTGTTTCCCCATCTATTTCCCATGAAGTGATGGGACCAGATGACATGATCTTCGTTTTCTGAATGTTGAGCTTTAAGCCAACTTTTTCACTCTCCTCTTTCACTTTCAACAAGAGGCTTTTTAGCTCCTCTTCACTTTCTGCCATAAGGGT
>SJXQ01010793.1:50502-80360 GCA_006408695.1 Aepyceros melampus | reverse complement strand
CAGACACGACTGAGTGACTTCACTTCACTTTCTGTGTGTAGCCTTTTTTATAGCCATACAGAAATAAACGCACCATTATATTTTATTATTTTCAATTGATGAACTGTTCCCATTCTGTCTTTCACTTGTGCATTTGGAGTGTTAGATCCAAAATACAATTACTCATCACGTGCTATTTTAATAAATTAAATCTATCCTTCTGGCCCATCAGCATCTCTTTTGGATTTGATTCTGTGTCCAACATACTGGTCTCCCTTTCCAACTCTAGTGTTTTTTTCTTTTCTTTTTGTCCTTCTTGGGACAATCCACGTTAGTCTTTGTGATCTCCCTTAAAACATATTGAAAGTAGAGACAGTGTAATTTGTAAGTATTGGGAAACTTTACTGATCTCACTATACAGATTTGCATCAATGAACTGGGTACCTCAAGCTCTGTACAAAGTTTTCCTAAAAGGATATGTACGGTCTTTCCTGGATCGTAGTACTCACAGTCTCTAGCTTAAATTCCTTCACTTTACCAGAACAAGCAGTGTGGCGTGATATCAGGAAACTAGTTCAGAAATCTTAAAATCCTTTTGTGGGTACAGTTGTGTCCACTAACCCATGCAGCTTCAGTAAATTCTCAGAAGCCCTCCTAAAGACCAAGTTCTCCAGTATCTTTGTGCAATTGTACTACTTAGAACCATGCATAACATCCCTAATACACAGTATCAATTCACCAAGATAAGATAGACATCAATATTAAATCAGATATACTGAAACTATAGAAAGGGTAAAGCGTGTTAATGCACAAAAGAGCATTGCACTATAATAAATATTTATTCTGTATCACATACTATTCTAAGCTCTACATGTACCTTGTTCTAGTGTTTCCAAGATAAGGTTTTGGTTTTTTTTTTCCCCAAGATAGCTTTTTAAATTTTTATTTCTGTCTTCATGTTACCAATGAGGAAAGTGAAGTGGAAGGAGGTTGTAGCCTGTTTAGATGCCACAGCTAGTATGATGAGAGAATTGGGGTGTGAACTCAGGTAATTTGACTTTATTTTTTTAACCAATACACCATACTGTTTTCTGGTATTAAAAAGAAAAGTCTTTGAAAATGCAGGACAAATAGGTACAGTCGGATTAATGTAATCAGTATGGACCTGTGTCTCTTAATCTGATCTCTTACACCTTTGAAGCTTTTTTTCTAATCCCCCTCAATCCAGTCAGCACATTTAATAAATATGATCTCTGTATCTCTGTCAGATCCTTATATATCCATCAGTTATTTATAAAAATTACAAACATGACTTGGAGCCCTTTTGTTTAATATTGAAATCCTTTTTTCATGTGAATCAGTTCAGTTCAGTTCAGTTCAGTCGCTCAGTTGTGTCCGACTCTTTGCGACCCCATGAACTGCAGCATGCCAGGCCTCCCTGTCCATCACCAACTCCCGGAGTTCACTCAGACTCACGTCCACTGAGTCCGTGATGCCATCCAGCCATCTCATCCTCGGTCATCCCCTTCTCCTCCTGCCCCCAATCCCTCCCAGCATCAGGGTCTTTTCCAATGAGTCAACTCTTCGCATAAGGTGGCCAAAGTACTGGAGCTTCAGTTTTAGCATCAGTCCTTCCAAAGAAATCCCAGGGTTGATCTCCATCAAAATGGACTGGTTGGATCTCCTTGCAGTCCAAGGGACTCTCAAGAGTCTCTTTTCATGTGAATAGCAATAATTCAAGTTTGTTTTTTTTTTTTCTTAGTTCATCTCCTCCATTTTATCTAAGGGAAAAATCAGATACCTTACTTGCTGTGATTTAGGTACTTGGAATCTTCCACATTTCTCTATATATTAGATTTGTAACCATTTCAAAAAGAAATAAGATTATTTTGAAATTAGCCTATTACAAAATTGATCCAAGACATTGCAATCCAATTATAGGATCATTATATGGTGCTATGGTTAGTATCTACAATCTAAGTTGTGAACCATTAGTACAGCTTAATTTTGTTATAGAAACAGAAACGTATCAATATGCTAATGAATGAATTTCAACATGCTCTTGTTTGTAAAGTATTAAGCAGTGCTGCCTGTAAGTATTGTTTTATTTTTGCTACCAGAAAATCAGCAATAAAAATACTACTTAAAAAAAAAAATCAACCATAACCAAAAAAGTTTGTGAGGAAATAATGGCATTTTATTTGTGTCCTTTGTCTCTGCAATCAGAGCTTCCCCTTAGGGCTATTTTATCACACAAATTGTGCATCTGTAGGCCTGCAGTATAAAAATTACTCATTCTTTAGCCTTTGGTAATCAGAACCATGGGTTTTTATTACATTTACATTTATCAGATAAAAGCTTCTGGAGATCCATGATGTTTATGTAACCCTCACCTAAACGTGGAAATAATTATATGTAGTGCTATGAAACATTAGAGATGTTAGCACAGCATTTTGTTCCTAATGAGGCTGATATATTAAAAGGCAATTCCTTTACATCATTTTTGCAAGGACAATTCCAGCTAATAAACATCAGTGCTGACTGTCCACAGAGAGCCATAAGGACCATGGGTCCAGCTCTGACTGATCTTGGACTTTCCTGAAAACTTGTCAAAACTGTCATCATTTAAAAAAATATTTTGGACAGTATTTCTCTGTACATTTATGTTTTGGAATTGATTGTTTTATACTGACTAGCTGTACTTTGTATTGTTGCTTACTGTGAAATGGCTTATACGTCTTAAGCCTTCCTGAACCTTAAGAAACAGGATCATCTTTAACTAATTTCTTTGCATTTCGCCTTTTAAAGCTTTGCAGGAAAACCAGAATGGTGCTTTCCCTCATCCTCTGTAGTCATCCTTTGTTCTTTAATCTGCCCCTTTACACTTTGGACAAGAGGTCTGGGTACAGTGGCTGACTGGCTAAATCTGATCATTCTGTTTTTATACAGCCTGTAAACGGAGAATGATTTTTACATTTTTAAATGTTTGGGGGAAAAACAAAGGAAAATTAGCATGTGTAATGTAAAAATTACATGAAATGTATGTAAGTAGCAGTAAGAAATAAATAGTTGGCCAGTACTTAGCATGAAATTCACATTTTAGTGCCCATAAATACATTTTCATTGGAACACAGATTGCTCTGTCATTATATTTTGTCTATGGCTGCTTTCATGTGACAATGGCAGAATTGAGTAGTTGTGACAGAGATAGTATTGCCTGCAGAGCCTAAACTATGTATTACCTGACTCTTTACAATAGAAGTTCATTGACCTCTGCTCTAGACAATCTTCCTGTCCTTTGTAAGACTTGAAGCTTTCTCTCTGAACAGATTTCTCTTCTTTTTGTACTCCAGAGAGATCTTTTTCAGTGCCCTCCTGGCATTGTGAGTTCAAAGGTCGCTAGAGCATTGAGATATAGTAAGAAAGCATGGGAATATTTTACTTTTGTAAATGATTATTTGGAGATGGATGGTCAAATGTTTGTTCATAATGAGGGTATGAGATAAAAAATTTTAAAGACCACTGCCCTATTTGTATGCCATAATCTGTTTTCTATAAAATATTAAAGGCATACAGGATATTATTTGGCAATATATGAGAAAAGGCTTCAGAGTCTGATGGGTTTGTGAGATAATGAATTATAGAAAGGTTGACAGATAAGTTTAGTACTGGATATCTTAAGACCTTTCATATGGTTAGAGTGTCTTGTGAATCACCAAGAAGAGGTATCACCTGATGTTATCCCAAGATAGTCTAGCCACAGAACTTTCCACCATACCCAAATATTCTAACAAGCAGCTTCGGAAAAATGTTTCAGAGGATGTTTAAGTACATTACATTTTATTGTATATGTGAAAGTACAGATGATATTGTAGACCATCATTCAAATATGAGCTATCATTTGGAGGGGCTTTTGCCAATCTTGGCATCTGGACAAGCATTTAAGTGACTGAATTCATTGCTACTTAAAATATATTCATTATCATTATTATTGTCATTTAATTAATTTTGAATATACTTAAAGTCAGATTGTGATTACTATCCAAAGAAAAACTGATCACTGGATTGTTCCTTCTAACCATCCAATGATCTCTAACACTACTTCAGTAAGCTAGTGGTAGAGTCTCAAATTAGCATTTTAATCAAAGTGATTAGATTTTGATTATAACATCTCTACCTGAAATTAACTGATTTTTAGATCGGTATATAAGAATGTTTATTTTATGGTTACCTCTAGCATTCTCATCTGCCCAACACAGTTTTATTATGATTTTGATTATACCATTTTCAGAATTAGTAACTATTATAACTAAAGTAATTCAATAAACAATTTCAGTGGTGAAATTCTCCATTTCATGCTGTCTTCTGAAGGATTGAGTAAACAAGAAAGTATATTATCTCAAACACTGTGATTGAACTAACTCACAAATCCATTTGTAGGGAAAGAAAAAGTCTTCCTGGAACCTCATAGGGTTCCAGGCTGGGTTCTGCAAATTAAACTAACAAGACAGATTAAGAGGAGAAAAGTATCCACATTTTGTTGAGTTTTTACATATACATGGAATTCTTCAAAAGAGAATGAAGACTCAAAGACGTGACCATAGCAGGAAGCATTAATACCTTTCAGGCAAAGAAACACTGTATTTTTGAAGAACGGACAAGACAAAGTGGTTTGGGCTAAGGGTAATAAGTGGTGAAGAAATATCTAGGAAGATAAGGATGAGTTGAACAAGGTCTGTTTGTACAGAGTTCTTGGCCCTCCCATTCCCCAGGTACAGGAAAGGTACTTTTTACACGAGAGTTGTATAACATGTTTCAGGGGAAGAGGGTGAGGGGAAAGAGGTCCATATACCTTTCTGCTTCTGCCATTTTAAACAGATTCTTCAGCTTAAGTTATTTAATATGCCAAGGTGCCATATTTTGGGTTAGCATGTCCTAAACCTGATAAAAGCAAAGATTTTGCCATTCAATTTTCCTTTTTACAATAATGCCTACAAAGTGAACACATTCTGAAGTTCAGAATTCTCAGTTTCTTTGCTCAGTTTTTCTTCTTTTATTTTGATTCTGATTTGTAAAGCCTTCCCCTATAAAGCTGTATTGATCATCTTCTAAGAGTATAAGTGCAACAAGATTATCTCTTATGAAACTGAAAAAAAAAAAAACTTGAAAAACTAGAAGACACAGACAGGAAGTTTTTCAAATGTCCTTCAGTTTTCTTGTTTGCATTTCCTCAAATGAGACTGCTGCAAAGCAGTTCAGAGTTTAGAATAGCTTTGAAAGCTTTTATTGTTCCATGGCTAATTTTAACCTGTGATAAAGATTGCTTTTTGTATTCAGTTCAATGTGATATCCAGTAATTGTTTGTCAAGGCTAAGTGCTGTAGGACATAATACATTTTTTAAATGGCATTTTGTAATTATAATAAACCATCTTTATGGCCTAATATATGGAAGAATGTTATTGAGGAGGGGTGTTACAATTATGAGAAAATAGACTTTATACTTCATTATTTCAATTATTAAATCTTATGGCTGCTTAACTTACATTTAGGGAAGTCTGATTTTGTATATTTGCTCAGATGAATGATTTTTGGTTAGCTGATTGGTTTCACAGATTCTTGGCAGTAATAAACTTCTTTTCTCTCTCTCATACTGTGTCTTATTTTAGTGAGTAGAATATTTGTGGGAAGGATTCCCTAAGATAGCCAAAGCATGTGTGTATGTAACCGAAAGTGTTTTTTTCTAATAATTCAATTTATTTATTTATGGCTGTGCTGGGTCTTCTGTTGGCCATCCATACATCTTATGTGGAAACATGTCTATTCATGTCCTCAGCCTATTTCTTAATAAAGTTTTTAAAATTATAATTTTATTTACTTATTTTGGGCTGTGCTGAGTCTTAGTTGCTGCAGTGGCTTTTCCTTAGTTGTGGCAACTGGGAGCTACTCTCTAGTTGCAGTGCCCGGACTACTTATTGTGGTGACTTCTCTTGTTGCAGAGCCTGGGCTCTGGGGCACATGGGCTTCAGAGGTTACAATACCTGTACTCAGTAGTTGTGGCTCCCAGGCTCTAGAGCAGAGGCAATAGTTGTGGTATATGGAATTAGTTTGCTCTGCAGCATGCAGGATCTTCCCAGACCAGAGACTGAACTGGTGTCTCCTGAATTGGCAGGCCAGTTCTTTACGACTGAGCCCCCAGTGTAGCCCCTCAAGTTGTTTTTTGTTACTGTTGTATGAGTTCTTTATATATTTTGGATATTAATCCTTTATTGGACATATTTTTGCAAATATCTTCTCCAAATCAGGAGGCTGCCTTTTCATTTTATTGATGGTTTCTTTCACTATGCAAAAGGTTTTTAGTTTTATGTAGTCCTATTTATGTTTTGCTTTAGTTGCCCTTCCCCGAGGGAGACACAGTCACAAAAATATTGCTAATACCAGTGTAAAAACTTTACTGCCTGTATTTTCTTCTAAAAGTTTAATGGTTTCAGGTCTTGTATTTAAGTCTTTAATAGAATTTGAGTGTATTTTTGTATATGGTGTAATATAGTAAGTCTAGTTTCAGTCTTCTGCATGTAGTTGTCGAGTTTTCACAACATCATTTATTGAATGAGAGTCCCTTGGACTGCAAGGAGATCCAACCAGTCCATCTCTCTGAAGGAGATCAGCCCTGGGATTTCTTTGGAAGGAATGATGCTAAACCTCATGCGAAGAGTTGACTCACTGGAAAAGCCTCTGATGCTGGGAGGGATTGGGGGCAGGAGGAGAAGGGGACGACAGAGGATGGGATGGGTGGATGGCATCACTGACTCGATGGACATAAGTCTGAGTGAACTCTGGGAGATGGTGATGGACAGGGAGGCCTGGTGTGCTGTGATTCATGGGGTTGCAAAGAGTCGGACACGACTGAGCGACTGAACTGAACTGAACTGAACCTTTTCCCCATTGTATATTCTTGCCTTCTTTATTGTAGATTAATTGACCAAATAAGTATAGGTTTATTTTTGGGCTCTCTATTCTTTTCCATTGATCCAATGGACTTTCCTTGAGTTTGTTGAGGTCCCTAGATTTGAAGATTGACATCTTTCTTTAATTGTATTGTCTATGACAATATATATTGAAATACTTCATTTCCTGATTCTTCCAATTATCTTCTTGTGAACTTCAGTCAGATTTCTCATTTAATTCCCCATTTTTCACTTCTCTTTACTTTCATCTCCTATGTCTGTGCTACCTTTCAGGTAATTTCCCCAGATATATAGTCAAGTTGACTACTTCTCTTCAACCATGTCTAGTCTCTTAATTACCCTAAACTATTGATTCTTTTTTTCCCAATTACTGCTTTTTATTTCTAAAAATTATTTTTCTGATATTTAACATTTTATGGTAAGCTTTGAATTTCTTATTCTTTGATTATACATTCAAGCCTCTCTTTTATTTTTCAAACATGTTAAATTTTAGATTCCATATTGAAAATCTCAATATCTGTGTATTTGTTATTTTTTTTTTTTTGGTAGATCTGACATTTTAGCGTTTTCTTCCTACTGACTTTCACTTATGAGGCTTTTTGCCCTCATTTGATTAGTAGAATTCTATTGTGAACTCAGATGCCTGAGGTAAAAATTTCTCCAGAGTGATGTGGACACTAGTTACCTGAAGACACTGAGCAAGAACTACTTTTAAACCAAATTTTCCACCTGTGGTTTGGGGCCCAGCCAAATTTGTATTCTTAGGAGAGATATTTTCTTTCTCACACAAAATCAGGACTCAAAGGGACACATCCCGTCATTGCCCTTTAGTAATTCTTTAGCTCAGAAAATGAGATGAGAGCATCACTTTTTGTTGGTCCTACCTGTACGTGGAGGCTGCTTGTCACTCAGCTACCGCACTTGGGCCCTGACTTCGCCAGCTCTCTCAGACATTTCTAAGCCATCAGAACTCATGCTCTAGGCCACTGGGACTGGCAGATAGCAGGAGGGCAAATATCACCCTACAACTGGTTTGCCTTGTGGATCTCTGCTGGGTTGTCATTTCTCATCTTTGAGAAACTTCCTTGTTTCGACACAGGGATGGTTGTGCATCTTTTGCTCTTGCTTTTTCGTACCACGTCCAGTCTTTTTACATGTCCTGTGTTGTGAGAGTTTTCTCTCAGTATCTTGTTAATTATATGCAAAAATGGAGAACTCTTGTCTAATTCTTTTGGATGCCCCCTTCCTTAAGTAGTAGTCATTTCATTTACAGTGGCTTCTAGAGTAAGACCACAATATTTATACAAGTTTTACAAAAAGTAAAGCTTTTTCAATGTTTATCATTTTCAGCGAAAATTCTGCTCTAATATTTGAAGATGTTTAACCATTATTAGAACTGACTCATGCTTACACCTTCACAGCTGCTGTTTTGGGCTCTAAAAGATTTCTTCAAAGCATATCACATGATCATCTTATGAGCAGGCCAGCAGAAATTTCTAAGTTAATTACAGTTTGGCAGAGTGTTCCAAAACCTCTTATCTGAACAGTGAACCCAATAATTTAATCAGTTTGTGTGTAGGTTAATCACGTTCTAATCCATCTGATATCAGCACTGAAAAAGCTCTTCATCTGTTTTTTGTAAAACTTACCTCTATGAATGCACAGCTGCTATGAGCTATTGGTATTACTAACTTGAATAGGAGACAAAATACAAAAGATTCTCAAAGCCTGCATCAAGAATTTTAGACTCTTTAAAACAGTCATTCACGACTCTTTTAAGCTGACTCAGCTCTATGCAGACTTCCTATATCCTCATTTCCTGTTTCATCCCCAGCTTCAGCTTGTGCACTGCTGCTGCTGCTGCTGCTGCTGCTAAGTCGCTTCAGTCATGTCCTACTCTGTGCGACCCCATAGACCACAGCCCATCAGGCTCTGCCGTCCCTGGGATTCTCCAGGCAAGAACACTGGAGTGGGTTGCCATTTCCTTTTCCAATGCATGAATGTGAAAAGTGAAAGTGAAGTCGCTCAGTCACGACTCCATGGACTGCAGCCCACCAGGCTCCTCTGTCCATGGGATTTTCTAGGCAAGAGTACTGGAGTGGGGTGCCATTGCCTTCTCCAAGCTTGTGCACTAGTTAAGGCCAAGTGCCTGAACTGTCGCAATTTCTAGTCAGTCTCCAAAGTTGGTTAATTGATGAATGAATAAATATTTATCAGATACCACATATCAGGCATGTGCTCTATCATTCCATATAATATCTTACAACATATCTGTGATATCGTGAAGCTATTTTGATAGATGAAAAATTCAAAGAGCAAACCAAATTATTGTTCAATGTCCTGTTTGCAAAGTTATAAACGCCTTGAAAAGGGGCAAGAAGAAAGACAAAAGGCTACACAAGTCTGGGACCTAGAGTTTTACCTATCAAACATGGCTAAGTTAAAAAAATGAATCACCAAGCTTGTGTAGTGTGAGAAACCAAATCCTCTTGATGTCTGACACTATTCAGGAGATGAAAGACATTTGGCCCAGGTATGCCCTATAGGGATATGAGTAAAATTCCTTCCTAGACATATACATTGAGAATAGTTTCCATTTATTATTTCCCCTTTTAAGCTTGCTCACCTGTGCAGTTGCTCAGTTTTATCTGACTCTTTGTGACCTCATGGACTATAGCCTTCCAAGCTCCCCTGTTTATGGAATATTCCAGGCAAGAATACTTGAGTAGGTTGCCATTTCCTTCTCTGAGGGATCTTCCTCGCCCAGGAATCAAAACCTCATCTCTTGTGCCTCCTGCATTGGCAGGTGAATTCTTTTAGCAGGTGGATAATTTTACCACTGTGCCGTCCCTTTTTAAAGCCTGATAAGGTTCTAAATTGTCTCCCTAATTATTCTATTACACAGTGCACTATTGTTGTTTGTTTGTTTTTCTTCTTGCTCCTTCCACTCTCTTACCCTCCTTACATACAGTAGCCATTCAGTCAATTCGGTCCAACCCAAGATTGAAATTAAATGCACTCTAGGCCATTTTTTGTTGGCAGTCTTCAGCACATATGTCATTGGAAATACAGAATTACCAGTGTGGTCTAAAACATGAGAGGGTTTCAAGGTTCTTAGAATTTTGTACTCGCAACATCTGGGGCCACAGGAATAAGAAACGGATTATCATAATTGATTCAAGACTTTGGAAAGTTTAAGTTCACCAAATGATAATAAATTCGTCTTTTTCCTATTTAATGAGGCTTTATCAATGCCCATATTGTAACTTCTTTCTAATGTGAACTAGTCGTACTGTAAAACACTTGTTTAAGATTACTTGTTCAACTCTCAGTTACTCCATGTTTGGTTACACGAGCATCTATGTGTAAGTAAGTAAGTAAGACAGACAGAGTATCTAATGAACTATGGATGGAGGTTCATGACATTGTACAGGAGACAAGGAGCAACACCATGCACAAGAAAAAGAAATGCAAAGAAGTGAAATGGCAGTCTGAGGAGGCCTTACAAATAGCTGTGAAAAGAAGAGAAGTGAAAAAAGCAAAGGAGAAAAGGAAAGATATACCCATTTGAATGCAGAGTTCCAAAGAAGAGCAAGGAGAGATAAGAAAGCTTTCCTCAGTGATCAGTGCAAAGAAATAGAGGAAAACAATAGAATGGGAAAGACTAGAGATCTCTTCAAGATAATTAGACATACCAAGGGAACATTTCATGCAAAGACGGGCTCAATAAAGAACAGAAATGGTATGGACCTAAAGAAACAGAAGATATTAACAGCGGTGGCAAGAATACACAGAAGAACTGTACAAAAAAGATCTTCATGACTCAGATAATCACGATAGTGTGATCACTCACCTAGAGCCAGACATCCTGGAATGTGAAGTCAAGTGGGCCTTAGGAAGCATCACTATGAACAAAGCTAGCGGAGGTGATGGAATTCCAGTTGAACTATTTCAAATCCTGAAAGATGGTGCTGTGAAAGTGCTGTACTCAATATGCCAGCAAATTTGGAAAACTCAGCATTGGCCACAGGACTGGAAAAGGTCAGTTTTTATTCCAATCCCAAAGAAAGGCAATGCCAAAGAATGCTCAAACTACCGCACAATTGCACTCATCTCACATGCTAGTAAAGTGATGCTTAAAATTCTCCAAGCCAGGCTTCAACAGTACAGGGACCGTGAACTTCCTGATGTTCAAGCTGGTTTTAGAAAAGGCAGCGGAACCAGAGATCAAATTGCCAACATCTGCTGGATCATCACAAAAGCAAGAGAGTTCCAGAAAAACATCTATTTATCCTTTATTGACTATGTCAAAGCCTTTGACTGTGTGGATCACAATAAACTGTGGAAAATTCTGAAAGAGATGAGAGTACCAGACCACCTGACGTGCCTTCTGAGAAATCTGTATGCAGGTCAGGAAGCAACAGTTAGAACTGGACATGGAAAAACAGACTGTTTCCAAATCTGAAAATGAGTATGTCAAGGCTGTGTATTGTCACCCTGCTTATTTAACTTATATGCAGAGTACATCATGAGAAATGCTGGGGTGGATGAAACAGAAGCTGGAATCAAGATCTCTGGGAGAAGTATCAGTAACCTCAGATATGCAGATGACTCCTCCCTTAAGGCAGAAATTGAAGAACTAAAGAGCCTCTTGATGAAAGTGAAAGAGGAGAGTGAAAAAGTTGGCTTAAAGCTCAACATTCAGAAAACAAAGATCATGGCATCTGGATCCATCACTTCATGGCAAATAGATGGAGAAACAGTGGAGACAGAGATGGAGAAACAGTGGAAACAGTGGCTGACTTTATTTTGGGGGGCTCCAAAATCACTGCAGATGGTGACTGCAGCCATGAAATTAAAAGAAGCTTACTACTTGGAAGAAAAGTTATGACCAACCTGGATAGCATATTAAAAAGCAGAGACATTACTTTGCCTACAAAGTTCCATTTATCAAGGCTATGGTTTTTCCAGTAGTCATGTATGGATGAGACTTTTGAGAGTCCCTTGAGCTGCAAAGAGATCCAACCAGTCCATACTAAAGGAAATCAGTCCTGAATATTCATTGGAAGGACTGATGTTGAAGCTTAAACTCAAATATTTTGGCCACCTGATGCGAAGAGCTGACTCATTTGAAAAGATGCTGATGCTGGGAAAGATTGAAGGCAGGAGGAGAAGGGGACGACAGAGGATGAGATGGCTGGATGGCATCACTAGCTCAATGACCATGAGTCTGAGTAAACTCTGGGAGTTGATGGACAGGGAGGCCTGGCGTGCTGCAGTCCGTGGGTTCGCAAAGAGTCGGATACGACTGAGCGAGTGAACTGAACTGAACTGAAGTAAGTGTCCATTGCTTAGTCGTGCCCGAGGTTTTGCGACTCCATGGATTCTAGCCCAGCAGGCTCCTCTGTCCATAAGATTTTCCAGGCAAGGATACTGGAGTGGATCACCATTTCCTTCTCCAGGGGATCCTCCCAACACAGGGATCGAAACTGAGTGTCCCCCACTGCAGGCAGATTCTTTACTGACTGAGCTGCAAAGGAAGCCCTGAGCACCTATGTGAATCTTAATTCATTCTACTGTGCTATGTGTGTAAGTCGCTTCAGTTATGTCCACTTCTTCGTGACTGTGTTTACTGTAGCCTGCCAGGTTCCTCTGTCCGTGGGATCCTCCAGGCAAGATACTGAAGTGGGTTGTCATGCCCTCATCCAGGGAATCTTCCTGACCCAGGGATCAAACCTGAGTCTCTTGTGTCTCCTGCATTGGTAGGTGGGTTCTTTACAACTAGCACCACCTGGGGAGCCCTCCGTCTTACTGGATAAAGTTAACTATACAAACAGGGACTCTCAGACCCAAGTTAAACACGTCAGAGTCTCTGCCACCATGATTGGAAAACCTGAGAGTTTATCAGTTTGAGGGAGAGACTATAAGTACAACTTATAATCTGAGACCTGTCACAGACTTGTGTTCTGTCATAGAACTGAGACAGAAGAAGCCATCTGTAGGAAAGAAAAAGAATGAATAGATATACAAATTGAAGCAGAGAAGAGACACAGTTAATTGCCAAGTGAGTATCCTTTCTGGCATTATGTGATATATTCCTTTTCCTTAAAGCACACATGCCACATCCCACTTTTAAAATATAAGTTAAGTCAACTTATATTTCTTGCAACTAAAGTCAGTCCTAATTATTATCATATACATAAACATTAAATCACTAATAATTTTATTACTCATATAACATAAATACTGCTAGATTCTAGTTTCATTTCTAATCCTCACTAGAACTGTGCAACAGTGGGCAAATCATTAATTTCTCTAAGCCCTGATTGTAGCATTAACTGCATGGTGATAGAGTTGCAAAGATCAAATAAATGATCTATGTGAAATATCTGTGCTATAAAAGCCTAAATTATTATTGTTTATGCATTTTCAACACCACTATTTCTCTGATAAAATGTTTTGTGTTTTTAGGATAACACTGTTGATCTTGTTTACTGTGTTTAACCATGTGGATCAGTTCAGTTCAGTTCAGTCACTCAGTCGTGTCCAAATCTTTGCGACCCTATGAATCGCAGCACGCCAGGTCTCCCTGTCCATCACCAACTCCCGGAGTCCACTCAGACTCACATCCATCGAGTCAGTGATGCCATCCAGCCATCTCATCCTCTGTCGTCCCCTTCCCCTCCTGCTCCCAATCCATCCCAGCATCAGAGTCTTTTCCAATGAATCAACTCTTCGCATGAGGTGGCCAAAGTACTAGAGCTTCAGCTTTAGCATCATTCCTTCCAAAGAAATCCCAGGGCTGATCTCCTCCAGAATGGACTGGCTGGATATCCTTGCAGTCCAAGGAACTCTCAAGAGTCTTCTCCAACACTACAGTTCAAAAGCTTCAATTCTTCGGCGCTCAGCTTTCTTCACAGTCCAACTCTCACATCCATACATGACCACTGGAAAAACCATAGCCTTGACTAGACGGACCTTTGTTGGCAAAGTAAATAGACAGATTCAAAGTTCCGGATGACAAATGGGTAAATGTCACTAATTCAGATTTTGAGTGCTTTGTACAAGATACTAGGATGGAAAATTGACGTATTAAAAACAAATTCTCATACTACCCATGTCACTCATCCAAAACAACAAAATGGAAATTATCCTGACCATTATAAAGTTTATTTCAGGGACTAATCAAATATTAATAAACCAAGTTCATGAAGAAAATAAAATGTTAGAGAGTTCTTTCATAATAGTGGAGTTGCACTGGAAACTGGGCCACTGTTGAATTTTATTTTACTTTTTGCTATTCCCAGGGTACCAGTATGCCAGATTTATAATGATGGAATCGTCTTATATAACAGGATGTTTGTCATTAGATTTATCTATAAAGTGAGTCTATGCTTTGTGGAATGTATAGTTAAATCCCATTTGAATAGAAGGTGATATACTTTAAAGGACATTTTTTTTTTCCTGTAGTGCATGACATTTTGAAATTCTAACTATTATAACCAAATAAAAGACTTTTTTGGATAGAAAACAACCAGTTCACAGCAGAATCTTGGAAAGTAAAAAAGAATAAATATACCTAAAATTTATGTTACAGGTTTCTAGGTAAACCAATCAAATTTTATCAATAGCTTATAACAATATTCACTATGCTATCACAAAATTCATTAAGCAAACTTCTTATTCTACCATGTGTTTCTGCAGTTCTGGAATAAATCTTCTTTAAAATTACATATTATGAATGCTTGTAGAAAGCCTCTGTTGCTCCTCCACCCCCAAATTTCTCCCCCAACTTACTCCAAAAAGTAACAGTGGTAATTATTTTAAGTTATTCTCTGAGTTATTTTTTCTATGTTATCACAGAAGCATGTTTTAGGTATCATAGTCTATATATATATTTGTATATCTTGTTCTTTTCACGTAACATATTTTTAAAATTCATTTGTTGTAGTATGGTAGCTACAGTTCACTCTGCAAATTTCGTTTTTCATTTTCATCTACCATTTTTGGATGCCAATCTTCTAGTTTTTACCAAATCATCTCTGAAAAGTTTCCTTTTCCTTTTCATTGAGTGCATTGTGATTATCTTACTCCAGCAGTAACCATGGAAACAGAATAGTTTTTTTTTAAGCATAAGAGAGGTCAAGTAAATGTTCTTAAACAAACAAATATAATCAGCCAGTTTACCATTTACATCTCTTTACTAGTACTGAAAAATCACTATCATCACTCCGAATATTAAGAGGTCACTAGCATTCCATTTTATAATGGTAATTACAGTATCACATGAAACAGAGATATCACCTGATGCTTTCATATCAATAAATATCAAATTTTTTAAAACAATTGAATATTTCAAATGCACCAAACACCAGGACTATGGTAATTCATCTTCTTTGTTATAGAAAATAAACTTTTATCTGTTCTATTTTTGAATAAAGTAAAAAGAAAGTGAAGTCGGTCAGTCGTGTCCAACTCTTTGAAACCCCATGGACTGTAGCCCACAAGGCTCCTCCGTCCATGAGATTCTCCAGGCAAGAGTACTAGAGTGGGTTGCCATTTCCTTCTCCAGGGGATCTTCCCAACCCAGGGACTGAACCTGGGTCTCCCATGTTGTAGGCAGATGCTTTACCAACTGAGCTTCCAGGGAAGTCATAAGTGCTTCGCTGGACCGGCCAAGGTCAGAGAAACCCCAGTAAGATGGTAGGCACTGGAGCAGCTATGAGGAGATACCTCACGTCCAAGGGCAAAGGAGAAGCCCCAGCAAGATGATAGGAGGGGCAAATTCACGTTTAGAATCAAACCCCATTCCCACCAGAGATGCTCAGAGGGCTCAAACAAGGCTTGTGCACACCAGAACCCAGGGACCCCACAGACACTGAGACAGAACTGTGTTTGAGCGTTTCCTGTGGAGGTACAGGTCAGCAGTGGTCTGCTGCAGGGACAGGGGCTCTGGCTGTGGGTATGGCATAAGTCCTCTTGGAGGAGGTCGCCATTATCCCCACCATAGAGGTGCTAGAATTTACATAGGACTGGGGAAGGACTTTTTGGGGGCACAACAGAACCTTGTGCACCAGGAATCAGGAGAAAGGCCCAGTGACCCCACAGGAGACTTGCCTGTGGGTGTTCAGGAGTCTCCGGGGAAGGCGTGGGTCAGTGGTAGCCGGCTGCAGGGTTGGGGCAAGGACTGTAGCAGTACATGCATGGGATCCTTTGAGGAAGGTCACCATTATCTTCATTACCTCCACCATAGTTTGGCCGCAGCTCAATAGCAGGGAGGGGACACAGCTCCACCTATCAACAGAAAATTGGATTAAAGATTTACTGAGCATGGCCCTGCTCATCAAAACAAGACCCAGTATCCCCCTCAGTCAGTCTATCCCGTCAGGAAGTTTTCATAAGCCTCCTATCCTTCTCCGTCAGAGGGCAGACAGACTGAAAGCCACAATCACAGAAAACCAATCAATATAATCACATGGACCACAACCTTGTCTAACTCATTGAAACTATGACCCATGCCACGTAGGGCCACCCAAGACAGATGGATTGTGGTGGAGAGTCCTGACAAAATGTGGTCCACTGGAGAAGGGAATGGCAAACCACTTCAATATTCCTGCATTGACAACCTCATGAACAGTATGGAAAGGCAAAGAGATAGGACACTGAAAGATGAACTCCCCAGGTTTTTAGGTGCCCAATATGCTACTGGAGATCAGTGGAGAAATAACTCCAGAAAGAATGAGGAGACAGAGCCAAAACAAAAACATTATCCAGTTGTGCATGTGACTGGTAATAGAAGTAAGGTCTGATGCTGTAAAGAGCAGTATTGCATAGGAACCTGGAATGTTAGGTCCATGAATCAAGGCAAATTGGAAGTGGTCAAAAGGAGATGGCAAGAGTGAATGTCAACATTTTAGGAATCAGTGAACTAAAATGGACTGGAATGGGTGAATTTAACTCAGATGACTCTTATATCTACTACTGCGGGCAGGAATCCCTCAGAAGAAATGGAGTAGCCATCATAATCAACAAGAGAGTCCAAAATGCAGTACTTGGATGCATCTCAAAAACAACAGAATGATCTCTGTTTGTTTCCAAGGCAAACCATTCAATATCATGGTAATCCAAGCCTATACCCCGACCAGTAATCCTGAAGAAGCTGACATTGAATGGTTCTATGAAGACCTACAAGACATCGAGAACTGACACCCAAAAAATATGTCCTCTTCATTATACGGGGCTGGAATGCAAAGGTAAGAAATCAAGAGCTACCTGGACTAACAGGCAAATCTGGCCTTGGAGTACCAAATAAAGTAGGGGAAAAGCCAATAGAGTTTTGCCAAGAAAATGCACTGGTCATAGCAAACGCCCTCTTCCAACAATGCAAGAGAAGACTCTACACATGGACATCACCAAATGGTCAACAGCGAAATTAGATTGATTATATTCTTTGCAGCCAAAGATGGAGAAGCTCTATACAGTCAGCAAAAACAAGACCAGGAACTGACTGTGGCTCAGATCATGAACTCTTTTTTGCCAAATTCAAACTTAAGTTGAAGAAAGTAGGGGAAACCGCTAGACCATTCAGGTATGACCTAAATCAAATCCCTTATGATTATACAGTGGAAGTGAGAAATAGATTTAAGGGACTAGATCTGATAGAGTGCTTGATGAAGTATTGATGGAGGTTCATGACATTGTATAGGACACATGGAGCAACACCATCCACAAGAAAAATAAATGCAAAGAAGCAAAATGGCTGTCTGAGGAGGCCTTACAAATAGCTATGAAAAGAAGAGAAGCCAGAAACAAAGGAGAAAAGGAAAGATATACCTATTTGAATGCAGAGTTCCAAAGAAGAGCAAGGAGAGATAAGAAAGCCTTCCTCAGTAATCAGTGCAAAGAAATAGAGGAAAACAATAGAATGGGAAAGACTAATGATCTTTTCAAGAAAATTAGAGATACCAAGGGAACATTTCATGCAAAGACAGGCTCAATAAAGGACAGAAATGGTATGGACCTAACAGAAGCAGAAGATATTAACAAGAGGTGGCAAGAATACACAGAAGAACTGTACAAAAAAGATCTTCATGACCCAGATAATCACGATGGTGTGATCACTCACCTAGAGCCAGACATCCTGGAATGTGAAGTCAAGTGGGCCTTAGTAGCAAGGAGAGATAAGAAAGCCTTCCTCAGTGATCAGTGCAAAGAAATAGAGGAAAACAATAGAATGGGAAAGACTAATGATCTTTTCAAGAAAATTAGAGATACCAAGGGAACATTTCATGTAAAGACAGGCTCAATAAAGGACAGAAATGGTATGGACCTAACAGAAGCAGAAGATATTAACAAGAGGTGGCAAGAATACACAGAAGAACTGTACAAAAAAGATCTTCATGACTCAGATAATCACAATGGTGTGATCACTCACCTAGAGCCAGACATTCTGGAACGTGAAGTCAAGTGGGCCTTAGGAAGCATAGCTATGAACAAAGCTATTAGAGGTGATGGAATTCCAGTTGAGCTATTTCAAATCCTAAAAGATGATGCTGTGAAAGTGCTGCACTCAATATGCCAGCAAATCTGGAAAACTCAGCAGTGGCCACAGGACTGGAAAAGGTCAGTTTTCATTCCAATCCCTAAAAGACAATGCCAAAGAATGCTCAAACTACTGCACAATTGCACTCATCTCACGCACTAGCAAAGTAATGCTCAAAATTCTCCACACCAGGCTTCCACAGTACGGGAACCGTGAACTTCCAGATGTTCAAGCTGGATTTAGAAAAGGCAGAGGAACCAGAGATCAAATTGCCAACATCCATTGGACCATCAAAAAAGCAAGGGAGTTCCAGAAAAAAAATATATTTCTGCTTTATTGACTATGCCAAAACCTTTGACTGTATGGATCACAATAAATTGTGGAAAATTCTGAAAATGATGGAAATAGCAAACCACCTGGCCTGCCTCTTGAGAAATCAGTATGCAGATCAGGAAGCAACAGCTAGAACTGGACATGGAACAACAGACTGGTTCCAAATAGGAAAAGGAGTACGTCAAGGCTGTGTATTGTCTCCCTGCTTATTTAATTTACATGCAGAGTTCATCATGAGAAATGCTGGGCTGGATGAAGCAGAAACTGATTCAAGGAATCAAAATTGCCGGGAGAAATATCAATAACCTCAGATATGCAGATGATACCACCCTTATGGCGAAATTGAAGAAGAACTAAAGAGCCTCTTGATGAAAGTGAAAGAGGAGAGTGAAAAAGTTGGCTTAAAGCTCAACATTCAGAAAACTAAGATCATGGCATCCGGACCCATCAGTTTATGGCAAATAGATGGTGAAATAATAGAAACAGTGTCGGACTTTATTTTTTTGACCTCCAAAATCATTGCAGATGGTGACTGGAGCCATGAAATTAAAAGACGCTTGCTCCTTGGAAGGAAAGTTATGACCAACCTAGTTAGCATATTAAAAAGCAGAGACATTACTTTGCCAACAAAGGTCCGTCTATTCAAGGCTTTGGTTTTTCCAGTAGTCATGTACGGATGTAAGAGTTGGACTATAAAGAAAGCTGAGCGCCGAGGAATTGATGCTTTTGAACTGTGATGTTGAACAAGAGTCTTGAGAGTCCCTTGGACTGCAAGGAGATCCAACCAGTCCATCCTAAAGGAAATCAGTCCTGGATGTTCATTGAAAGGACTGATGTTGAAGCTGAAACTCTAATACTTTGGCCACCTGATGTGAAGAGCTGACTCATTTGGAAAGACCCTGATGCTGGGAAAGATTGAAGGTGAGAGGAGAAGGGGATGACAGAGTGTGAGATGGTTGGATGGCATCACCGACTCAATGTACATGAGTTTGAGTAATCTGCGGGAGTTGGTGATGGATAGGGAGGTCTGGTGTGCTGCAGTCCATGGGATCGCAAAGAGTGGGACACGCCTGAGCGGCTGAACTGAAGTGATTTTTTAATATGTTTATTTTGTTATGTTAACTCCCTTGCAATGCTAATATGATTTATCTATTAAATATTAAAGCAAAATATTATCTTACTAAATAATACATTCTAGTATTCCCAGGTCAAATGCTTTAGCAAGTTATTGCCCAATTATTGAAGCTCTAACTCTAATCAGATAACTAAGGATTATTGATTGTATCCGAGTTTTCATTCATCTTTCGTTTAATTAAAAAAGTCTGAATCTCCAGTCAGTGTAGAAGGTTTTTGACAAAGCGTGGCATATATGACTGAATTTGCAAAACAAAATCTAAAATAAAGTTTATGTTACTGATTTATCACTGGGTGTCCATATTGGAATTTTGGCACTTTAGATGAATTTGAAGTATTCATATGCTGAATTTTTAAATTGCTGTGATGTTAACAATTGACTCATGGATAGTTGAGTTCTACACAATAGATGGCTGTAATTGGGGCAGTTATTAAGGATCTTCTATGCTTGAGTTTGGAGAAGGCAATGACACCCCACTCCAGTACTCTTGCCTGGAAAATCCCATGGACGGGAAGCCTGATAGGCTGCAGTCCATGGGGTCGCGAAGAGTCAGACACGACTGAACAACTTCACTTTCACTTTTCACTTTCATGCATTGGAGAACGAAATGGCAGCCCACTCCATTGTTCTTGCCTGCAGAATCCCAGAGATGGCAGAGCCTGGTGGGCTGCCGTCTATGGGGTCGCACAGAGTCGGACACGACTGAAGCGACTTAGCAGCAGCATGCTTGAGTTAAGGAAAGAGAAAACTGATCCATTTAGAGGAGCGCTATTGTTGTCCAGTCACTAAGTCATACTTGTATGTGTGCTAACTCGCTTCATTCCTGTCTGACTCTTTGCAACCCCGATGGACTGTAGCCGACTTCCCTGGTGGCTTAGACGGTAAAGCGTCTGTCTACAATGTGGGAGACCCAGGTTCGATCCCTGGTTTGGGAAGATCCCCTGGAGAAGGAAATGGCAATCCACTCCAGGACTATTGCCTGGAAAAGCCCATGGACAGAGGAGTCTGATAGGCTACAGACCATGGGGTCGCAAAGAGTCGGACAGGACTGAGCAACTTCACTTTCACTTTCATGGACTGTAGCCATCCTGGCTCCTCTGTCCATAGCATTCTCCAGGAAAGAATATTGGAGTGGGTTGTCACTCCCTTCTCCAGGGAAATTTTCCCAACCCAGGCATTGAATCCATGTCTGTTATATCTCCTGCATTGGCAGGCAAGTTCTTTACTACTAACGCCCCCGGGAAAGCGCTGCTGCTGCTGCTGTTAAGTCACTTCAGCTGTGTCCGACTCTGCGACCCCATAGATGGCAGCCCACCAGGCTCCCCCATCCCTGGGATTCTCTAGGCAGGAACACTGGAGAGGGTTGCCATTTCCTTCTCCAATGCATGAAAGTGAAAAGTCAAAGTGAAGTCGCTCAGTTGTGTCTGACTCTTTGAGACCCTATGGACTGCTAAGTCATAAATCAACATAAAGGAATAAACAATACGTGTCATGAAGTAGACAAAATTTCCCTTGATTTGCTTTTACTTCCTGTTGATTCTTGGTTAAGGAAATCATTGATAATCCTCAAATGGTATATTACAGTTCAACATTGGTTTATAGAAGAGGAAAATGAAACAACTCCAACATTAACAATAAATTCAACCCATAGTACACAAATTCTCTAATGGAAGAATTTGAGGTTTTAAGGTATCACTGAGGCAGGACATTTGAAGAAAGAAGTATTTGCTTAACTGTCCTTCGATTAAATGTCACAGCTTATTGACCCTTTTGGCTGTTTTGAGTTCCTGGCCAGATTGTCATTAGGAAGAATCCTGTAAAATAGCATATGGCTTAAAATGTCTGGACTATTGAATTTTTCCTTTCTCAGTACAGCTGTAATTTTTCTATTCATGTCTTTATTTTATTACATAAAAAAATCTCTGCACAGTCTGTGAAGATGTGAGCATAGCCTAGGCACAAATAAATACAAGAGGCAACTATAGTTGGTTTAGATCTTGATAGGAAGAAATCATCTTCTTATCAGGACCTTACCCAAAGAAATCTCTTAGGAATTCTTATCCACTTGAACTGGAAAAGCATAAGAGTTAGTTTATATATGAATGAGGTTATTCTATTTGGATCTTAGAGATCTGATAAATCCAGCAATTTAGGGTCAATGATCAAGAAGATCTTAGAAGTTACAAGATGGTCAAGTTCAATTATCCTTTGTGTCACTGAAGCTGTGCGGTAGGCTAGGATGGGGAGAAGTGGAGTATTAAGCAAATTAATCACTGCCTGCAGGTATCAGGATGTAGCCATAGTGTCGGTTAGGGGACTGTTTTCAGAGAAAGTGTCTCTGAGGGATCAGGGTAAGCAAGTAAATGGACTAGTGTGTGTGTGTGTGTGTGTGTGTGTGCAGGCTAAGTTGCTTCAGCAGTGTCTGACTCTGCGATATTGTGGACTGTAGCCTGCCAGGCTCTTCTGTCCATGGGATTCTCCAGGCAAGAATATTAGAGTGGATTGCCATTCCCTCCTCCAGGGAATCTTCCTATTTAAGCCACAAATGAATGAGTTCCTGAATGTAAGTCCAAGCCCATTTGCTCACCAACAGAATAAGGCCAACAATGAATACCTTAGAGTTGCCATGCCTCAGGACAAGCCCTATTCTAGTGCCTAGGGTTTTAGTCTAGGTTCCTTCTTAAAACATTATTTGAAACAACAAGGATCTACTGCATAGCAACTATCTTGTAATAACCTATAATGGAAAAAATTCTGAAAAAAGTACACACCCTATGCATGCATGCTTAGTTGTGTCCAATTCTTTTCAACCCCATGGACCATGCCAGGCTCTGTTGTCCACGGAATTTTCCAAGCAATAATACTGGAGTAGGTTGCCTTTTCCTACTTGAGGGGACTTTTCACTACCTAGGGATAAAACCCATGTTTCCTGTGACTTCTACATTGGCAGGAGGATTCTTTACCATTGCACCACCTGGGAAGGTCGCGCACGTGCGTGCGCGCACACACACACACATACAAACACACAAACACACACACACACATATAAAAGCATCATTTTGCTCTGCACATAAAGCTAACATAGCATTATAAATCAGCTGTACTTCAGTTGAAAAAAATTATTTGAACACATTAAAAGCTAGGCTAGAAGCTGGTTATGTAATAGTAAACAGGATATAGTTCCTTCCTTTCAATATTTACACTCTACTGGAATGTACTGACAAGAATGTAGACAATAAAAATATAGAGTATTAAGAGTACCAATTGTGAAAGTTATGTACTGTGATGATGTGTGAATAAGATCAGATTAAGACCTGATGGTGCTGGAGAGATCAGAAAGGATTCCTAAATAGACTGAAGTCTAAGCTAAGTCCTAAAGAATGAGTCGGTTTTGTTGAATAAGCAGAAAATGTCACTTCCAGATGCAGAGGTTCAGAATTAACCTCCCCAAAATGTGTCACTTTTGCATGAAGGTTATTTTGAGCTAAAAGAAGTCAAGAAGCTTCATCTTCAAGAGAAACCATTGCCCTCCCTTAACTACATAGAAGAATTTAAATTAGGAATTTTTCCCAGAAAGAAATTACTTACCTAAAGTGACCCCATCTATACAACAAGGCAAGCATCTGCTTACCAAATCTTTACTCTTCTTATTGACCTATAATGACCCTTCTGTTCTTGGAAGCCCTGTACCCCCATTCCTTTCCTTAACTCTGAATGGCATGTATATTTCATTCAACTTTTCTGTCTCTGAACCTCTCATGTAATGTGGCAACTCTTGATGCTCTCACGTATGTAGAATTCCTGCACATATGAAGTGAATTTCATTTTCTCCTGTTAGTCTATCTCATGTCAGTTTAATTCTTAGACTAGTCTAAAAAATCTAGAAGCATAGAGGAAAGTTTTTTCCTCCTTAACACAAACCAATAAATTATAAGATAGCATTTAAAACGTGTGGCCTTTCATTTGTGGAACTACCCAGTGCTAGGGCACATGACTTGAACTGAATATGAACTCTTGTCCTGAATATATTTGCCTCCTTGGTCAAATTCTCCTGTGCTGAGCACAGCCTGTGACCTAGATTGGCCTTATCAAGGTGACAAAAAATTAGAGTAGAGGAGATAGCAGAGAAAAGAGGAGCTCAAAGCTTAAAATTATGGCTCTTGAAAATTGAAATATGAGAGAAAATTGGCCTGATTTGAATGAAACATTTGTAGAATTGTCCTCTCAGACCATGACAGCCTGAGAGTCCCTACCTCGATGAGCTGCACAGAAGGTACCTGCAGAGATACACTCCACACATTTAAGCATTTGCCAGAAAGAAATTGTACTCACTAGGCATGAGCTTCCTGGAGTGACTCTACATGTCGTTTTACCCGTTAAGATTGTGTAACATGGTTTCACAACAGCAAATCAAAGTAAGGCTGCTGACGTTCCTACAGTTACAATAGAAGTGAAATAGCTTAATTAGTAAAACATTAACTGGCAGGATTCCTATAAGTAAAAACGTACATATTTAAGGCGGCTTATTGTAACATTTATATTATTTATTTTATAATATACTAATTCGAATGTAAAAGTGAATGTAAATTTCCAGAAATTAACATGCAATGTGTAGAAAAGTCCTTTTATCCTCTGCAACTGTAGCATTTGGCAGATTCAGGAATAAATAATCTTTTGTGGCAAGGGTATGCCTTATCAAACATATGCAGATCAGCACTAATTAATGCTAATTAAGGTTTCCTGTCTATCTAGTTGGAAAAACGTCCAAATGTTATGAAATCCAGTTAGTATGCCTATTACGCTAATTGTTTTATATGGGGTGGTTCTTAATTAAAATATGTAAATTGACCTTAATTGCTATATACTAATGGGGGTTCGTGTTATCTCACTAAAAGTGACAAGATGGTGAGGAGGGGTACTTAAATGACTAATTCTGATAAATCCTTAACTAAATGACCTTTACTCAAAATTAATTTTAATTGGAAGTTGGCTAAAGAAACATTTTTCTTCTTTGTTTCATTTTAGTTTTTTGTAATGTAAGAATGTTCCTCTTCTTTGTTAATACAGCTTTAGAAGCAGTTATGGATTGTTAATTACACTTAACAAGCAAGTTAATTTGACTGTTTACTGTTTATAGTTATCAGGAAGTTATTGATATCCTCATTTCAATTTTGGGAAAAATTGGTTCTTATTGAATGTAAATTTATAGTTAGAATCATATAGGTAAGTCAACCTAGTTTATTAGAAGGTGTTTTAAAGTGTGATGAGTCAGTGGTACTAATATATACTCTAGCTGATTTATATTGAAAGTACTTTCTAGAAAAAAAATTTTTTTTTTGCAAACATTAGCTCTTATTTGAGTTAAAATCTCACTAATGATACTTAGATTAAATAGACTGAAGTAATATTTTGACATTTTACTTGATGTGTTTTTATTTATTATTTAATTGCAAACAAATTAAAATGTATATACCACAAACCAGTGTAAATGAATTTATGTATTTTTTCCACCATCCTAACCTTTCAATTATAGGAAGTAATTTAAATAAAGCTAACAAATATTATATTTTACGTTTTCATTAAGTAGTTTATGTTCAGCTGTAATTTAAAATATATTAAAAATGTGAGACAGGACTTGGTAGAATGCTGTCATATGGAAATGAGCATAGAATGAAGATAACAGTTTTTCTTTGTAGAAAGGAGACCCAATATCTTTACTCTTTCAACAGGATATAGTGACAAATGTTTCACCCAGAATCATCCGGGGGACCACCTCTGGCCCCATGTATGGCCCTGGACAAAGCTCTTTCCTGAATATTGAGCTCATCAGTGAAAAAACGGCTGCATATTGGTGTCAAAGTGTCACTGAACTAAAAGCTGACTTTCCAGACAACGTAAGTGTGATTTAACGCCTAAAACAAAAGAATTGGCATAAGTTGGTGAATGTTTATTTAAACATCCAATTCGTAGGCTTATAAATATTAATGTGTATAATATATTTTATTAAAGAATCTGCCAGTTGCTTTGCTGATGCATAGAAAGATAAATAAAAAAAAAAAAATGCTAAAGAACTCATAAAAATCCACACAATGTAAGGCTTTGTTATAAATGGGTGCCATGTAGATGGAAGAAGTATCTATATAAGCAGGAGGAAGAGAAATGAAATACTCATTTTATTGAGTTGGTTTTCACTGTATGTGGCTAGTATTTATGAAGGTGATGACCTTAGGAAGAAATTGCAGACTGTAAATCATTTTAAATATAAAGCTGAAGCAGATGCAGAATTTCTTATGTAGTTTATATTTTTCAGTGGGAAATAACTTACCATATATTTTAACACCTTTATTCTGAATGAGCACTAGTTTTTATAAAATCTTTTTTTCCTTCTAAAGTACTGTATACAAATATTACAGTTAAATCAGGCTTACAGATAGTATTTCGTTTCTTTGTGGAGTTTTATATATTACCTGTGTTTTTTTTTAGTCCACAGTATTTTTCTCTTCAATATTGGTTAGGATTGTCCTTAGTGTCTTTCATTCATTCTCCCCCGTGTGCCCTAGCCCCTTTCACACATGCACGTGCCACACACACATTTCTCTCTCTTTCTCTCTCTCTCAGTGAGCTGATGGTGAATTGATGTTGAGGTTTGGGGCAATGTTTGCATTGTAAAAAGATTTTTCTGTGATGATCTTTTAGAGATAAATGAGAACACTTCAAATATTCTAATAATAATAATAAATAATTTAAAATCCGATGAAATATGTGGATGTTTGCCCGCAAACTGATAAATCAGAAAATTTTACAAAGGGACTTCAGCTATCACACATTTGCCTAGTTCATCAGGTTTATTTTTCTGTTTTAGAAAGCTCTAATAGTTTCCAAATTCTCTCTTATCTTAAAAAAAAAATCACGTAAGATACAATTTATCTTCCTCAGTTCAACCCTTCAGATGTGAAAGCCACTATATAAAGGCCATCTGAAATCAATAGCTTCTGCTTATTAGGAATTTTTTGAATTTTGGAGCTTGATGTTGCAATTATCAGTTTGAGCATTATACAATCAACTCTAGTAACAATTTTGTTGGACTATTTGTATTTTAAAGAATCCACATGTTTTGGAAACCTCTTCTCATAATGCCAAGCACAAAAGTGGTCAACCATAAAAATAATTATTAATATATTTTAAAACATAGTTTACAGTTTTATGAAATAAAATAATGTAATAAGTAAGTGTGTGTGCATGCTCAGTTGGTTCAGTCATGTTTGACTCTTTGTGACACTATTACCCTATGTAAGAATGAGCACTTATATAATAATCACTGTACTAGATATGGTTATAAATGCTTTATATATTTTAATACTCATTTAATTTTCTAATAGTTTATAAGATAGGTAGTACTATTTCCCCCATTTCACAGATGAAGAAACTGAGGCATGTGGCATTAGGTAGCATGCCTAAGGCTCACAGCTGTTATATGGTGATGCCAAAATTTGAACTTGAAATTTGATTTTAGCATCCATGCCCTTTCTAGTAATAGCGTTCAATAGTATACTTGCTTATATTGCAATATCATTTCAGGTCCTCTTAAAAGCTCAGTATTACTTATTTAATGCAAAATAAGTATAGTATGAAATATTCCTTCAATAGTATTTACATGAGTCAATGTAATAAAAAAATACTCTTTTTCTGGACAATAACTCCTGTTAATAACTTGTCTTAAAGCTCACCTAATACTTTCTACCCTCTCTTGAGCAGGAATTAGATGTTATAATAATGGTCTCTAAGAAAATTAAGACAAAACCCTTGCTTTGTGATTCTACAGTCAAGTAGAAAGACTTGAACGCATTTAAATGTTCTGTTCAATTTCCCTGGAAACAATTTTCTTCTCCTATAATGCTGCTTCTTCTGAGAAAACAATACATGCTTTTCTTGTTTCTAATTCTTTCACCATTTAGATTTCACTCATTATTCTTTTTCTGTATTCTTAGAACTAATTTCTAACATTTTTACTCCCCATATTAAAGTTAACATTTTAAATACAATTAAAATGGCATTCCCATTTGAACTCATAGAAATAATGCGTGTGCACCTAGATATTGCCATGCTGAGAGTAGAATATCCCCCACTGTTTTAGAATTACTCTGATGCCAAACCCAATGAGCTGAATGAAGGAAGGTGACCCTTCATTTTCCAAGTTTAATTATCACTCTCACTGGAGTTTTCCCACATCATTCTCAAGTGCGTGGCTGCCACCTTTAATGACAGGGACTGGATAATTCAACCCATTGTGGCAGCTTCTAACCAAGGGCTAACTTTTTTGAAAAAGAAATTGTGTTGGGGGTCTTATAGGTCAGCTAACACCCATAACCAGTATCTCTATTTCCAAAGACAGTAGGGACCATTGACCATGGACTAGAGAAGACAGCAGGAAGAACACCTTCAATATAAAGATGAAATGTCTTGTAAGGGGGCTTGTTTCTTAACTGTCACAGAATTATACCAAAGCCTACACTTATAGAGCTTCCCTGCTGGCACAGTGGTAAAGAATCCACCTGCCAATGCAGGAAACACAAGAGACATAGGTTTGATCCCTGGGTCAAAAACATCCCCTGTAGCAGGAAATGGCAACCCACTCTGGTATTCTTTCCTGGAAAGTTCCATGGACAGGGGAGCCTGGCGGGCTATAGTCCATGAGGTCACAAATAGTTAGACACGACTGAGCAAATGAGCACCCACATCCACATACACACCCAACACACCCACACACACACATACACACACACATACTAGATTTCTTCTTGGCTTTCAAGATTTCCTTTTATTTATCTGTGAGTTAAATTAGGCACACTGATAATTGTATCAATCAATCTATTACTAAGGGGTTTTTTTTTTTCCCCTAAGCTGAGATTTTTGCAATGCTTATTATGAAATGTATAATTAAGGCTTACGGAAATAAATTTTAAGTGAATCCTTTCATTCTCACTGCAAAAACCTTAGAAATCATATATTTTAGGCTTACAAAAAAATTTTACCAACAAATACCTGCTGCATTTTTTCTGAAGGCACTGAATTAGGGAGCAAAGACTGACATTTTCTATCGTTTGTGGCAGTTAGAGTGAGAGTTAGGCAAAAGGTAAGGATTTATCACTGAATCAGCTGGTGAAGATAGAAAAGGGAATGATGGCTTGGGTAGAGAAATTAATAAAGGAAGAACAATGGTATGTAATACTTCTATTATAAGATATGTGATTTCTACTGAAGCCCTTTCTCAGTTTATTACTGAAAGAGCAGCACTGCACACATTATGTTCAAAATGACTCAAGTTGCCCTTCGTCAGCATTGTGAAGATGCATTCCTGATTCAGTTCAGTTCAGTTCAGTTGCCCAGTCATGTCCGACTCTTTGCAAACCCATGAATCGCAACATGCCAGGCCTCCCTGTCCATCACCAACTCCCGGAGTTCACTCAGACTCACGTCCATCGAGTCAGTGATGCCATACAACCATCTCATCCTCTGTCTTCCCCTTCTCCTCCTGCCCCCAATCCCTCCCAGCATCAGAGTCTTTTCCAATGAGTCAACTCTTCGCATGAGGTGGCCAAAGTACTGGAGTTTCAGCTTTAGCGTCATTCCTTCCAAAGAACACCCAGGGTTGATCTCCTTCAGAATGGACTGGTTGGATCTCCTTGCAGTCCAAGCGACTCTCAACAGTCTTCTCCAACACCACAGTTCAAAAGCATCAATTCTTCAGCGCTCAGCCTTCTTCACAGTCCAACTCTCACATCCATACATGACCACAGGAAAAACCATAGCCTTGACTAGACGGACCTTAGTCAGCAAAGTAATGTCTCTGCTTTTGAATATACTATCTAGGTTGGTCATAACTTTTCTTCCAAGGAGTAAGCG
>SJXQ01010793.1:0-50483 GCA_006408695.1 Aepyceros melampus | reverse complement strand
GATCTCCTTCAGAATGGACTGGTTGGATCTCCCTGCAGTCCAAGGGACTCTCAAGAGTCTTCTCCAACACCACAGTTCAAAAGCATCAATTCTTTGGCGCTCAGCCTTCTTCACAGTCCAACTCTCACATCCATATATGACCACTGGAAAAACCATAGCCTTGACTAGACGGACCTTAGTCGGCAAAGTAATGTCTCTGCTTTTGAATATACTATCTAAGTTGGTCATAACTTTTCTTCCGAGGAGTAAGCGTCTTTTAATTTCATGGCTGCAGTCACCATCTGCAGTGATTTTGGAGCCCAAAAAAATAAAAGCTGACACTTTACACTGTTTCTCCATCTATTTCCCATGAAGTGATGGGACCAGATGCCATGATCTTCATTTTCTGAATGTTGAGCTTTAAGCCAACTTTTTCACTTTCCTCTTTCACTTTCATCAAAAGGCTCTTTAGTTCCTCTTCACTTTCTGCCATAAGGGTGGTGTCATCTGCATATCTGAGGTTATTGATATTTCTCCCGGCAATCTTGATACCAGCTTGTGTTTCTTCCAGTCCAGCGTTTCTCATGATGTACTCTGCACAGAATTTAAATAAGCAGGGTGACAATATACAGCCTTGACGTACTCCTTTTCCTATTTGGAACCAGTCTGTTGTTCCATGTCCAGTTCTAACGGTTGCTTCCTGGCCTGCATACAGATTTCTCAAGAGGCAGGTCAGGTGGTCTGGTAGTCCCATCTCTCTCAGAATTTTCCACAGTTTCTTGTGATCCACACAGTGAAAGGCTTTGGCATAGTCAATAAAGCTGAAATAGATGTTTTTCTGGAACTCTATTGCTTTTTCTACGATCCAGCAGATGTTGGCAATTTGATCTCTGTTCCTCTGCCTTTTCTAAAACCAGAGTGAACATCAGGAAGTTCACGGTTCACGTATTGCTGAAGCCTGGCTTGGAGAATTTTGAGCATTACTTTACTAGCATGTGAGATGAGTGCAATTGTGTGGTAGTTTGATCATTCTTTGGCATTGCCTTTCTTTGGGATTGGAATGAAAACTGACCTTTTCCAGTCCTGTGGCCACTGCTGAGTTTTCCAAATTTGCTGGCATATTGAGTACAGCACTTTCACAGCATCATCTTTCAGGATTTGAAACAGCTCAACTGGAATTACATCACCTCCACTAGCTTTAGCCTCTAAATACAGAGTTCTTAAGTTTGTGTGGGGGCCATTGCCTCTGTAGGCACCCTGGTGAAACCTAAAAGCCCTTTCAGGATACAATTTTGAGTGCATAAAACAAATTTGCAAGGTAATAAAATATTCCCATTATTTTAAAATGAAATTCTTGAATTATTTTTAAAAACATTAGTAATATATATTACTCTTTAGTAAGAGACTAAAAATGCAATCTAATGGGTGATCTAATACCTACTGCAGTCTCAATGTAATGGTGACTTCAAGTGACACCTTGAGCTATCTGCAGCAACTCTACAACTCAACATGATTCTACGTGGTTTCCTTTGGTGCAAAGTCACAGGTATTGATAGTGTTATACTGGTTTGTTGCTTCATGATAAAGGCAATGATACATTTGAATGCGAGTCTCTGGAAAATAAAGATCTAAATTTTTTTCCCTCCAAGTTCATGAATTTACTATTTTCTATCAAGAGTTTTAAGAACTTCAGATTAAAAATGTATGTCTTTCATATCCTAATTCTAGTTGCCTATTAGGATCTCCAGGAGACAGTGTTCATTGCAGCACTGTTTACAACAACCAGGACATGGAAGCAACCTAAGTGTCCATCTACAGATGAATAGATAAAGACAATATAGTGCATATATACCATGGAATATTACTCAGCCCTAAAAAAGAATGAGTTTGAGTCAGTTGTAGTGAGGTGGATGAATCTAGAGCCTGTTATGCAGGGTGAAGTCAGTCAGAAAGAGAAAAACAGATATTGCATATTAATGCACATTTATGGAAACTAGAAATTTAGCAGTGATGAACCTATTTTCAGGGAAGAAACGGAAATGTAGACACAGAGAATGGACTTGTGGACACAGTGGGGAAAGGAGAGGGAAGGATGAACTTAGAAAGTAGCATTCACATATATACCCTGTGCTGTGCTGTACTTAGTCGCTCAGTCATGTTCAACCCTTTGCGACCCTTTGGATTCTAGCCAGCTAGGCTCATCTGTCCACAGGGATTCTCCAGGCAAGAATACTGGAGTGAGTTGGGTTGGGGACATGGGTGGGAGTAGGAATGTGTGTGTGTGTGTGTGTGTGTGTGTGTATATAAAATTATGGCTGATTTGTGGTTTTGTACAGGAAATCAACCAATATTGTAAAGTAATTATCTTCCAATTAAAAGATAAGTTAAAAAGCACAGTATGTTCTAGGAAATTTATAATCAGAACATGAATCTGAGATGTGTCCTAGTTAAGCTGATATACTTGTAAGGAAAAATTAAAGAATTCTTCAGGCATCCAGGCAACAAGATACTATCAAAGGGGAAAGACAATGATAAAAATTCTCAATATTAAAAATACTCCAGATATTAAATAAGAAAAAGAAATAAAAGCTCATCAGCAAGTCTGAGCTTGACTGAGATGATGTGATGAAAACGATGATGTGACCAAAACAATGATGGGACCAAATGATGACTCAGTTACCACTTTCATTGTGGGTGAACTTAACTTCACCAAGAAATTAAGCCCAGCCTCTTAGGAAAAAGAAAGTCACTGAAGAAATATTTAGCATTACAGACTTAAAAGTAAAGCCACACCACACTGCCTTGTTTTAGACCACTTTAGCAAGTTGTTAGAAGGGATGCTTGCTGTCCCCCTAGACAGTGTACAACCTCAACTCAGAAAGATGCTGTAGGTTTCAAACAGAAGACCCTCTGGCCTGGTGTTTGCAGAGAGAGTTTTGGAGAGCCTCTCACAACTGAGCCATAGAAATCGGCCTGTCCCTACATCCAGAGCCCCTTCCAAGTGTCTGGGAAGAATGAAGGGTTTAAACTGTACCCCCTCTGTTGACAGATCATGTCAGGTGTTTAATGGGTATGCAGTTCCCCATGCCTCCCTCACTTTCATGCTCTCTGCCTCCCCTTCTCAGATCCCATGTCAAGAGAACCCTCCCTATTTCCTCTGGGGTTTGGCCAGGTCCCTTGCTGGTCAGAAGTTTTTCAATCCTCATGACACTGATCACAGTGGTCTTTCGACATCTGNGGGGGTAACCCTGGTGGGCTGCTGTCTCTGGGGTCGCACAGAGTCGGACACGACTGAAGTGAATTAGCAGCAGTGTTTCTCTCTCTCAGACTTACTTTACTCTTTGTGATGTGCTCTAGAACCAAAGACTCAAGGTTTCAACACCATGTCAAAGTTTGTATCTTTTTCAGATGTATTTTGTATAATATGAACTTGTTAATTTTGAAAATATTTCTGTGCTTTGCAGATGATCCATGTTGGAAAGTAAGAAGGAAATGAAATAAAAATGATTCAGTGTTTTTTTTTTTTTAAAAGAATCTCTGGGAGAGTTAGGCCCCATACTAGTTCAATCATTTCAGTAATTCTGGCATGGATAAAGTGAATATATATCTATGTGTATGTATATGTAAGTGTGTATATAGATACATATTTGTGTGTGTTTAAAGTTCATCAGTTAATTGTACTACATATATAATCAATATCACTCATGAACTTTGCATATATCATTAAATATTTATAAAACTCCTAAACCAAAACTATTTATTGGGAGCTGTTTATTTGTGCCAGGAACTGTGCTAAGGGCTTTATGTATCTGTGAAACAAAGATTTCCTCCATTTTACAGATGAGGGAACTGACATTAGAGATATTGCTTTAACTGTCCAGATCACAGAGTTAGTAAGTTAACGCGTTGAAACTGGAAATCATCCCATTATACCATGCAGTGGGTTCCATTTGACTATAAAGAACCTGAGGAATTAAGAACATATGTGTTACAATCCTCCCTTGCTGATACGGGCCAAATAGATTGAGCTTTCTCAACTGCAGACTCCCAAAAACAATTAAAAACCCCAAATCTTTTCACTTGACAAAGAAAGTTCTGTCATTAGTTCCAGTGAAGAATATTTTATGGCTCAGCTCTTTTGGCTTTGCAGAAATGGAGGTGTATTTATAGAAAACAATACCAGCAACTTGGTGTGGACTGATTTGAACTGTTTACCCAGCCTCCTTTTAAGTTCTATATTTGAAAATAGGAAGTTGAGAGTCAGATCTAGGTATCTTCCAAACAGGAGAATGCTCTCTGTTTATTCAGCAGACATTCATCACCCCATCATTCCTGTACAATCTTCTTACAGGGGTCCTGGAGGCTGACTCAGCAGAAGTGGGCTTTCTTTTCTTTGGCATATGTGTAACTAAGTCTAACTAATTAGAAATGGGGAGGGGGGTGTTACTCATGCAATCTGGTCAGAGAAATAAAATTTAGTAGCGAATAAAACTACAATAAATGTATTATCAGCCAGCAGTGATCAGTACACGTTCATTACTTTTGCTTTCCTATTACAGAGCTTATAAAGTACAAATAGCACCCTAGCTCTTCTCTCCTCGTATCCCAAGAAAAGACTTTCACCAGCAGAGATGTAAGAATCTCATATTTTTAGTGATTTTTCTGAATTTGAGTTACCTATACTTTATGTAGACTATAAGGTCTTCTGATTTCTTCCTCAATGTTTTATTCATTGTACTTCTTTACTTAATATCATTCATTCATTTTTCCTATCCAGAATTATTTGAGCTTATTAAGTTTACATTTCTGTAAATTTCTATATGTTCCCATGCTGGTTTATTTTAAATAAAACTGGTTTTTGTTTTTCTTTTAACTTTCACCAGCAGAGATGTAAGAATCTCATATTTTTAGTGATTTTTCTGAATTTGAGTTACCTATACTTTATGTAGACTATAAGGTCTTCTGATTTCTTCCTCAATGTTTTATTCATTGTACTTCTTTCCTTAATATCATTCATTCATTTTTCCTATCCAGAATTATTTGAGCTTATTAAGTTTACATTTCTGTAAATTTCTATATGTTCCCATGCTGGTTTATTTTAAATAAAACTGGTTTTTGTTTTTTTTTTTTTTTTCTCTTTTTAAGAAAATTATTGGATCAGGCATTGAAGGGAAGCCTAGTAAATCCTCTAGGAAGCCCTTCCCTTTTTCACACCATCACTTAAGTACTGATTTTGTAACACTGTGAATTCCAGAAGACAGATATTTTCCAACTTCCTTTTTTTGCTAAAATCTCAAACAGTTATCCAGTGATATTTTTTTAAAAAAGATCTATTTAGTGTATATAAATGAAAATAAATCATATTTAAATATATCAGTCTAAAAAATAAATCATAAAATGGAAATTTAAAATATTAAAGTGGATGGGGCAAAACAGTCCATGTCCAGTTATCTTAATAAGTATCTGTTTTCACTTTTCTAGAGTATATGGAGTCCAGGGATGAAAGACGTAGGGTTTAGAATCAGAATGGATTTAAATCTCAGCAGCTCCTCTGACTTGTTACTTTATTGATACTTAGCCTCATTCTCATCAGTATGATGATAATACCATCTCTCAGAGTTTGTTGTAAAAATTAAATGAGATATTATAGGTAATGAGCTTGACATATTGCAAGTATTTGTGACTTTAAATTATACTGCAGAGAATGTATCCTTAGTCACTCAGTTGTGTCTCTTTGAGACCTCATGGACTATAGCTGGCCAGGCTCCTTTGTCTCTGGGATTCTCCCAGCAAGTATGTTGGAGTGGGTTGTCATTTCCTTCTCCAAGGGATCTTCCCAACCCAGGGATCAAACCCATATCTCTCACATCTCCTACACTGGCAGACAGATTCTTCACCACTGAGCCACACCTGGAAACACTTCATAGAATATGCATTTAGATTTTATTTCTACTAAAAATAATAATTTGTTTTCATGAAATATTCTGAGGGATAGATTTAGCAAATAGAAGGAAACATCATTTTTATAGTTCTTGAATCATATTGCATAATTGATTTTCAAAACATTTATAAACAGTTCATATAAAAGACACTATTTCAGAAATAATTACCAATTAAAAATTAAATACAAAGTTAATAAATATATTTTTAGTGATTATTCTGAATTTGAGTTAATTATACATTATGTTTCCTCAATGTTTCATTCATTGTACTTCTTTGCCTTAATATCATTCATTCATTTGACTTAGCTTCTGATTAAAATAAAACTAGAATAATGACAGTTATTTTCTTGGTTTCAGCATAGAAACAAAGAAAAATTAAACTATATTTAATTTCACAAAACAAGAGCAGCCAAAATTAATAGGAAAACATAATATAGCTCATAGTTACATGATTTGTTTCTGGCTCCATGTAGCCAAGCATTTTCTTAAGATAAGGCATTTCTAGTTCCTTAAAAGAAAACATTAGCAGCATCCTAGATGGAGTAATGGGACTGGATTTACTCTCAATTGAAATAGTAGCATCCAAAAACTTATATAGGAAACAACAATTTTTAAGAGGTAGAACATCAGTCAGTAAGGACAGTGGTCATTGAGAGATGGAAAGCAAAGGAAATGAACTCTGCCATTGCCCAAGAAAATTTCCAGGCTATAGGGCAGGCAGCAAAAACCAGTCAGAAATCAGAAAAGTAGAACTGAGAGTCCAGAGAGAACAAAGGTGACTAGCATTCACAAAATAAAGTATCAGAAAGTAGAGAGCTACATACAGAAAGACCTTTGGAGATTCGCAAAAGATCCCTTGAGTATTTAACAGAGTACAAATCAGCTCATGCCTGTTAGTAAATTAGACTACAAAAAGAACTTTCAGAATGGATTTGAGGGGCTATTATTCAGTTTTCACATATATCTGAAAATTATGACTCTTCTTGACAGCCAGAGTGAAAAACCTTATGAATCACAATTAGCCATAGGCCAAGCACTTGTTTGGGTATGCCCCACAAACCTTAAAAGCCAGACCTGAAAGGATAAAAATATGTCTAAGTAATGTAACTGCTAAGAATGTGAAGTAGAAGGACATGTGTTCATTTTCTCCTGTGAGAACTCCAAAATTGTGATTCACTGCTGAACAACCATCAACAGGAGAATGTTGGATCCTACCAAAAAAAGATACCCACATCCAAGGGTGAAGGAGAAGCCCCAACATGACAGTAGGAGGAGTGAAATCTCATTTAGAATCAAACTCCATGCCCGCCAGATACACTCAAGGACTCAAATAAAACCTTGTGTGCACCAAGACCCAGAGACCCTGCAGAGACTGAGCCAGACCTGCTTGTGTTTGAGCATCTCCTGCAGATGCACGGGCCAGCAGTGGCCTGCCATGGGGACAGGGGCTCTGTCTGCAGCAGATCTGGGAGGCAAGGCATATGGCTTAAGTCCTCTTGGAGGAGGTCGCCATCAGACCCACCGTGGAGCCACCAAGCAGACAACCCACAAACTGGAGAACAATTATACCAAAGAAGTCCTCACACTGTTAGGCAAGTTCTAGGACCCACAACAGATTTCCCAAACCTGAGGATCTGACAAAGAGACTGAGAACCCCCAGGGAATTTGATTTGGAGGCTAGTGGGATTTGATTATAGAACTTCCACAGGACTGGAAAACAGACTCTTGGAGAGCACAAACAAAACCTTGTGCACACCAAGACCCAGAAGAAAGGAGCAGTGACCCCACAAGAGACGGAGCCAGACCTGCCGGTGAGTGTCCACGAGTCTCTGGCAGAAGTGTGAGTCAGTGGCCTGCCATGGGGTCAGCAGCACTGAATACAATAGTGCTGGCATAAGTCCTTTTGAAGAGAGAGAACAAAGGAAGGATCACAGCCCATCAAAAAAATGGATTAAATATTTACTAAACATAGAGCCACCCATCAAAACAAGACCCAGATTCCTTCACAGCCAGTCCCTCCCATCAGGAAGTTTCCATAAGCCTCTTATCCTTAACCATCAGAGGGCAGACAATTTGAAAACCATAGTCACATAAAACCAGCCAAACTGATTACATAGATCATAGCCTTAAGCACTGAATACAATAGTGCTAGCATTAGTCCTTTTGAAGAGAGAGAACAAAGGAAGGAACACAGCCCATCAAAAAAATTGGATTAAATATTTATTGAACATAGAGCCACCCATCAAAACAAGACCCAGATTCCTTCACAGCCAGTCCCTTCCATCAGGAAGTTTCCATAAGCCTCTTATCCTTATCCATCAGAGGGCAGACAATTTGAAAACCATAGTCACATAAAACCAGCCAAACTGATTACATAGATCATAGCCTTGTCTAACTCAATGAAGCTATGAGCTGTGCCATCCAGGGCTACCCAGGACAGATGGGTCATGATGGAGAATTCTGACAAAACTTGGTCTGCTGGAGAAGGGAATGGCACACCACTTCAGTATTCTTGCCTTGAGAACCCCAAGAACAGTATGAAAAGGCAAAAAGATATGACGCTAAAGATGAACTCCTCAGGTCAGTAGGTGCCCAATATGCTACTGGAGAACAGTGGAGAAATAACTCCACAAAGAATGAAGAGATGGAACTGAAGCAAAAACAACTCCAGGTTGTGGATGTGACCAGGTGATGGAAGTAAAGTCCAATGCTGTAAAAACAATATTGCATAGGAACCTGGAATGTTAGGTCCATGAATCAAACTAATTTTGAAGTGGTCAAACAGGAGATGGAAAGTGTGAACATCAACATTTTAGGAATCTGTGAACCAAAATGTACCAGAATGGGAGAATTTAATTCAGATGACTATTATATCTACTACTACTATTTCTAAGAATCCCTTAGAAGAAACAGAGTAGCTCTCATAGTCAGCAAAAGAGTCCTAAATGCAGTACTTGGTATAGTCTCAAAAATGACAGAATGAACTCAGTTCATTTCCAAGGCAAACCATGCAATATCACAGTGATCCAAGTCTATGCCCCAAAAACCAATGCTGAAGAAGCTGAAGTTGAGTGGTTCTTTGAAGCCTTACAAGACCTTCAGGAACCAGCATAAAAAAAGATATTCTTTTCATCATAGGGGACTGGAATGCAAAAGTAGAAAGTCAAGAGATACCTGGAGTAACAGGCAAGTTTAACCTTGGAGTACAAAATGAAGCAGGACAAAGACTAACAGAGTTTTGCCAAGAAAATGCACTGGTCATACCAAACACCCTCTTCAGGCAACACAAGAGAGGACTCTACATGTGGACATTACCAGATGGTCAATGCCAAAATCAATTCTTTGCAGCCAAAGATGGAGAAGCTCTATACAGCAGGCAAAAACAAGACCAGGAGCTGACTGTGGCTCAGATAATGAACTCCTTATGCAAAATAAGATTAAGTTGAAGAAAGCAGGGAAACTACTAGACCCTCAGGAATTACCTAAATCAAATCCCTTATGATTATACAGTGGAAGTGACAAATAGATTCAAGGGATTAGGTCTGATAGAGTGACTAAAGAACTATGGAGAGAGGTTCATGACATTGTACAGGAGGTGGTGATCAAAACAATCCCCAAAAAAGAAATGAAAAAAGGCAAAATGTTTGTCTTAGGAGGCCTTACAAATAGCTGAGAAAAGAACAGAAGTGAAACGAAAAGGAAAGATATACCCAACTGAATACAGAGTTCCAAAGAATAGCGAGGAGAGATAAGATAGCCTTCCTAAGTGATCAGTGCAAAGAAATAGGGGAAAACAATAGAATGAAAATGAGTAGAAATCTCTTCAACAAAATGAGAGATCCCAAGGGAATATTTCATGCAAGGATAGGCATAATAAAGGACAGAAATGGCATGGACCTAACAGAAGCAGAAGATACTAAGAAGAGGTGACAAGAATGCACAGAAGAACTATACAAAAAAAGATCTTAATTACCCAGATATCCACAATGATGTGATCACTCATCTAGAGCCAGACATCCTGGAATGCAAAGTCAAGTGGGCCTTAAAAGCATCACTACGAACAAAGCTCGTGGAGGTGATGGTATTCCAGCTGAGCTATTTCAAGTCCTAAAAGATGATGCTGTGAAAGTGCTGTACTCAATTTGCCAGCAAATTTGGAAAACTCAGCAGTGGCCACAGGACTGGAAAAAGTCAGTTTTCATTCCAATCCCAAAGAAAGGCAATATTAAAGAATGTTCAAACTATGACACAATTGTACTCATCTCACACGCTAGCAAAGTAATGCTCAAAATTCATCAAGCTAGGCTTCAACAGTACATGAACTGAGAACTTCCAGATGTACATGTTGGATTTAGAAAAGGCAGAGGAACCAGAGATCAAATTGCCAACATCCATTGAATCATAGAAAAACCAAGGGAATTCCAGAAAAATATCTACTTCTGCTTTATGACTATACCTTTTGACTATTGCCTTTGACTGTGTGGATCACAACAAACTGTGGAAAATTCTGAAAGAGATGGGAATACCAGACCACCTTACCTGCCTCCTGAGAAATATGTATGCAGGTCAGGAAGCAACAGTTAGAACCAGACATGGAGCAACAGACTGGTTCAAAACTGAGAAAGGAGTGGGTCAGTGCTTTATATTGTCACCCTGCTTATTCAATTTATATGCAGAGTACATCATGCGAAATACCTGGCTGAGTGAATCACAAGCTGGAATCAAAATCCCTGGGAGAAATATCAATAACCCCAGATATGCAGATGATACCACACTTACAGCAGAAAGCAAAGAGGAACTGAAGAGGCTCTTGGTAAAAGTTAAATAGGAGAGTAAAAAGGCTGGCTTAAAACTCAACATTCAAAAAACAAAGATCATGATATCCAGTCCCATTGCTTCATGGCAAATAGGTGGGGAAACAATGGAAACGCTGGCAAACTTTATTATCTTGGGCTCCAAAATCACTGCAGATGGTGACTGTAGCCATGCAATTAAAAGATTCTTGCTCCTTGGAAGAAAAGTTATGACAAACCTAGACAACGTATTAAACATCAGAGACATTTTTTTGCCAATGAAGATCCATCTAGTCAAAGCTGTGGTTTTTCCAGTAGTCATGAATGGATGTGAGAGTCAGACCATAAAGAAAGGTGAACACTGAAGAATTGGTGCTTTTGAACTGTGGTGTTGGAGAAGACTCTTGGACTGCAAGGAGATCCAACCAGTCCATCCTAAAGGAAATCAGTCCCCAATATTCCTTGGTAGGACTGATGCTGAAGCTGAAGCTCCAATACTTTGGCCACCTAATGCAAAGAGCTAACTCATTAGAAAAGACCCTGATGCTGGGAAAGATTGAAGGTAGGAGGAGAAGGGGACGGCAGAGCATGATATGGTTGGATAGCATCATCGACTTGATGGATGTGAGTTTGATTAAGCTCTGGGAATTGGTGATGGATATGGAAGCCTGGGATGCGCAGTCCAGGGGTTGGTTGCAAAGAGTTGGACCTGAATGAGAAACTGAACTGAACTGAGTATAACTGCAACTGAGAAAGAATGCTCAAGAATATTTGTAGGAATACATACTACCTATTACCAAACAATATAAAATTCAATTTTGACATCTAATTAAAAAGTTACCTAACCTGTAAAGAAATCAGAACATAAACCCAACATAAGAAAAAAAATCAGTTAAAACTGTGTTATGTTAAAATTAGCAGACAAATACATTGAAGCTTTTTTCACGACTATATTCCATACTTTTAAAAATCCAAGTTAAACTATGGAAGATAGATAAAAGACCTATATCAAAATTGCAGGCCTGCAAGCTACATTTCAGAGGGTAAAGAACCCAATAAAATTTATTAGGAGCATGTTAGGCACTGCAGAAGAAACAGTTAATAACTTGAAGATGCAACAATGAAAACTATCCTAAATGAAGCACACACAGAGAGAGAAATTAAACATATACCTTGTGAACTGGGGACAACTTATATATACTGGAATTCCTGAAAGAATTATTGAAGAAATAATGGACCAAACTTTCTCAATTTCTCTTAAAACAGCAAGCCTTCCCCACTCCACAAACAATGCAAAAACAAACAAAAACAATAAACAAGAAGCTTGATGAACTCCAAGTATAAGAAACATGAAGAAAATTACAGTAAGGTAGTACATCATAATCAGATTAATTAAACTAGTGATAAAGGAAAAAAAAAAAACCTTCAAAGCAGCTAGGGACAGAAAGCATGTTCCTTACAGAGAAACATAACGTAAGAAAAACATAATATGCTGCTGTAATTTATCACCAGAAGCAATGCAAACTAATGTCATCTTTAAAATGCTGAAAGTTTAAAAAAAAAACAAGCAAATGCTGTTAATCTAGATTTCAAAATTCAGTAACATGTCCTTCAAAGTGCAGGTGAAGTAAGTAGTTTTAAAACATAAAAAGAGTGTAAGAATTAATCACCAGGAAATCTGCACTACAGGAAACGTTAAAAATGTTTTTTGTTAAGGAAAATGATGCCAGGTTGAAATATTGATCTACACAAAGGAGTAAAGAGCACTAGGATTTGTAACTACATGGATAATATAGGTTTTTTTAAAGTCATTGAAGTTACTTTAGAAAAGAATTTGTTGTTTAAACAAAAACATAAGATAGCACGGGGGTATATAACATGCCTGAAAGTAAAATGCATGACAACAATAATGCAAAAGTTGTGTGGAAGAAATGGAAGTATACTACTATAAGTGTCTAAAACCATATATAAAGTTTTATATCCCTTGAAGACAGACTATGATAACTTAGAGATATATACACTAAAAGCTCTAAAAAGAATTGAAATGATGTGACTGAGTTACAGATAAATCATAAAGTATGAAATAGAGTCAAATTACTCAAACCAAAAGAGAGAAGAGTTAACCCTAACCATATCAATCTAGTCCAAACTATTGTTTTTCCATTAGTCGTGTATGGAAGTGAGAGTTGGACCATAAAGAAAGCTGAGCCAAAGAACTGATACTTCTGAACCATGGGGCTGGAGAAGACTCTTGAGATTCCCTTGGACTGCAGGGAGCTCAAACCAGTCCATCCTAAAGGAAATCAGTTCTGAATATTCATTGGTAGGACTGATGCTGAAGCTGAAGCTCTAGTACTTTGGCCACCTGATGCAAAGAGCTGACTCATAGATCCTGGGAAAGATTGAAGGCAGGAGGAAAAGGGGACGACCAAGAATGAAATGGTTGGATGGCATCACCGACTCAGTGGACATGAGTTTGAGCACCCTCCAGGAGCTGGTGATGGAGAGAGAAGCTTGGCGTGCTGCAGTCCATCAGGTCACCAAGAGTCAGACATGACTGAGCGACAGAACTGAACTGAACTGAAGTGATATCAATAACTGCATTAAATGTAAATGGTATAAACATCTGAATTAAAAGGGAGAGATGCCCATATTTGATAAAAAGTGGGATTCAACTGTATGCTGCCAACAAGAAAAAAAAAAAGATTTTAAATATGAGGAACAAAGAGAATATTGAAGCAATGGAAGGAAATGTGTCATGCTAATTCTATTCAAATAAAATCTTGTAATATTGATAGCAGATAAAATAGTTACAAAAGCAAAGAATATTATCAGGGACAAAAATGATCATTTTATAATGATTAAAAAATCAATTCATCTAGAGTTGATAGCAGTCCTAATTGTTTCATTCACTTAATAGCAGAGCTTTAGGATACCTTAATACAAAAAACTGAAACAACTTCAAAGAGCAGTGGGAAGAAATTATGAATGGAGATTTTCATACCTGTTTATCAGTAATTATTTAAACAATACAATGAGGCTATTGCAGATTTGAAAAATACAGTTGCCTTATTTAGTTGACATTTGTAGGACTAGCCATCCAGATGAGGCAGAATACACAGTCATTTCAACATTTACTAAAATAGGCCATATTCTGGGTCATAAAAGATGCCTCAGTAATTTAAAAAAAACTTAAGTCAACCAAGATATGTACTCTGCTCAACATAGAATTAAATTTGTATCCAAAAATGGGAGAGTATTTGGAAAATCCTCAAATATTTAAAAAGTAAATAATATACCTCAAAAACACTTAGATGAAAGAGGAAATCATAAGGAAAATTAAAAAGTATTTTTAACTGAATGAAATTTAAAACACGAAATATCAAAATTCGTGGTATATCATAAAAACATTATTTGAGGGAAAGTCTATTGCATCAAATTCATGTATCAGAAATTAAGAAAGGCCCCAAATACCTCAAATAAATGACCACGACTTCTACTTTCAAAAACTACGGCAAGAGAACATTAAGCCCAAAATAAATGACATAATGGACATAATCAAGATCAGAGAAAGAAACTGATGAAATAAAGAACATAAATATAATAGAAAATATCAAGGAAGATAAATCTCATTTGTTAAGAAGACATAAAAGTGATAAACTTTAACCAGACTGACCTGGGGAAAAACCAGAGAAGAAACATAAAACAATATAAAGGATGAGAGAGGTACCACCACTGCAGACTTACAGATATTAAAAGGAAAATTACAGGATATTGTGAACAATTTTATAGAAATAAACCTGTCAACATAGGCAAACTGGATAAATTCCTTTAAAGACGCAGACTTTCAAAATGAAGTCAGGAAGCAATGGATAGCATTAAGGAACTTGAATTTCTGTCAAAATACTTGCATGATTAAAACTACTGGCCCAGATGGCTTCATGATTGAATTCTACCAACCATTTAAGAAAGAATAATGCTAATTCTACACATACTTTTTCAGAAAAGAAAAGCAGAGGAAGTACTCCCTAACTAAACTTATAAAGCCAACATTTTGATATCATAACTAGACGAAGGCAGAACAAGAAAATTATGGACCGATGTCACTCATCAGCACAGATGCAAAAATTCTAAACAAATTTACAAATATTAACCAATAATATATAAAGAATATAATAGATTGTGAGCAAATGAGTTTTATTCCAGGAATTCTAGTAAGTTTCACATTTGAAAATAATGCTGTTCACAAAAATTGCAAACTAAATAATAACACCAAAAACACAAACAGAACAAAAACATTTCAAGAAATCAAAAAATGTATTCCTAATGTTTTAAGAAATTTCAGCAAGTAAAGAATAGAAAAATAATTTCTTAAATTAAATACATTTAATTAATGCATTTTAAAAATTATAAATTTTATTTTTTAAAAATCACTACACCTAACATCTAAGTTAATGGTAGAAAACCAAATATTTTCTTCCTAAGAAAAGTAAACCAACAAGATTTGCTTTTGCCATTTCTAGGACACACTGTACTAGAGCTCCTACACTGTTTAATAAGGGAAGATAAAGAAATAAGATATCCAGATTGCAAAGGAAGAAGTAAAACTGCCTTTATTCACAGATGACATAATTGCTTATATAGAAAATCTGACTAAATATATCAATAAGAACCATTTTGTTTACAAAAGTAGGTAGCTAGCTTACAAGCTCTTGTTTTCACATTTGACTTTTTAAAAAATGACATTGAAATACTGTTTATTTTCTTACTGACTTTTCTTGCACTCTGTTAAATTTTGCACTCCAGGCAAATGCCTAACTTGCCTCAATCTGGCCTTGTCCTGCCAAAATGCAACTTTAGATAATAAATGAGGTTAGCAAGACTGCAAGATACAAGATCAACTTTTAAACATTCTTACTTTTTCATTCGTATATCTTCTTTGGAGAAAGCTGTGGTACATATACACAATGGAGTATTACTCAGCTATTAAAAAGAATACATTTGAATCAGTTCTAATGAGGTGGATGACGCTGGAGCCGATTATACAGAGTGAAGTAAGCCAGAAAGAAAAACACCAATACAGTATACTTACACATATATATGGAATTTAGAATGATGGTAATGATAAACCATACACAAGACAGCAAAAGAGACACAGATGTATAGAACGGCCTTTTGGACTCTGTGGGAGAGGGAGAGGGTGGGATGGGTTGGCAGAGTGGCAGTGTAACATGTGTGATATCATAAGTGAAATGAATCGCCTTTCCAGATATGATGCAGGTTGCAGGATCTTTGGGACTGATGCACGGGGATAATCCAGAGAGAGGGTGTGGGGCGGGAGGGTGGAGGTGGGGGTCAGGATTGGAAGTTCATGTACACTCGTGGCTGATTCATGTCGATGTGTAGCAAAACGAATACAGTATTGTAAAGCAAAACAAACTAAAAAATAAAAATTAATTAAAAAAATAATAAACTAAAAAAAATAAACATTCTTACTTTTTATATACTAGTAATTAACAATTAGAAGCTGAAATAAGTATATCACATCTATACAGCAAAAAAATGAAACAGGAATAAGTTTGACATAAAATGTGAAATATATGAACCCTGAAAACTACCATACTGGTAGAAATTAAAGAAGAACAAAATACATGCGAGGACTTCCCCTCGGCTCAGTGGTAAAAAATCTATCTGCATTGCAGGAGATGCAGATTTGATGTCTGGTTGGGAAGATCTCCTCGAGAAGGAAATGGCAACCCACTTCAGTATTCTTGCTTGGCAAATCCCATAGACAGAGGATCCTGGCATGCACGGGGTCGCAAAAGAGTCAGACATAACTCCGAAACTGAGCACACTCAACACTCTGTGTTCACTGATCAGAAGAGTCACTACTGTTAAGGTGTCAAGTAACTTCATATTGATTTAAAGGTAAAATGAAATTACAATCAAAATATTAGCATGATTTTTTGCATAATTTGACAAATTGATTCTGAAATTCATATGAAATTACAAAGGGCTTACCGTAGCCAGAATAACTGGAAGAGAACCAAGTTGGAAATTTAAAACTTTCTGACTTCAGGACTTACAGGAATTAGAATAGTATAGTATTGGTGTAAAGGTATATTATTGGAGCAAAATAACAAGCCTAGAAAGCAACATACAAATTAGTTTATGAACAAATCATTTTTGACAGAGATACTTAAAGGAAATCCAGTGGACAACATATAGTCTTTTCAACATACGATGCTGGTAAAATTCTTTCCTAGAGAATCCTGGGGACAAAGGAGCGTGGTTGGCTATAGTCCATGGGGTCACAAAGAGTCAGACAGGACTGAAGGGACTGAACATGCATGCATGCAAAAAAATAAATCACTCATATCCGACACAATACATAAAAATTAACTCAAAATAGTCAATTGATCCATACGAGAAACCTAAAACTCTAAAACTTCTTTAAAAAACTAAAGAAGGGAAAATGTCTGTGACCTTTAAGTTAGGCAAATATTTCTTGGATGCATACCAAAAGTATAATCCTTGAAAGAGAAAGATGATAAATGTGATTTCTTCCAAGTTAAGACTTTTGCTCTTCAAACCTGTTGCTAAGAAAATGAAAATATAAACTACACACTGGAAAAAATACTTGCAAATCATATCTGGTAAAGGACTTGTATCCAAAAATGTTTAAAGGACCTTCAAATCCCAGTCATAAGAAAGCAAACAACTCTTTCCACTTTGAGCAAAATATATAAAGAGACACTTCAGCCAAAGAAGACCATAAAAGACAAAGAAGTACATGAAAAGATGTTCAATATCATTAGTCACTGGAGAAATCCAAATTAAAGCTATGGTGAGATACGCATCTATTAGAGTGTCTAAACTTTAAAATATTAGCAAGGATGTGCAATTATAAGAACTCTCATACATTGTTAGTGGTAAAACCACTTTTGAAAAAAGTTTAATAGTTTCTTAAAAAGTTAAACACACAGCTACCAAATGACCCAGATAATCCAATTTTTTAAAAAATCTTTTTAATTCGAGGATAATTGCTTCACAATATCGTGTTGGTTTTTGCCATAAAACAATGTGAATCAGCTATAAGTGTACATATGTCCCCTCCCTCTTGACTCTTCCTCCCACCACCCCTCCATCTCTCCCCTCTAGGTCATCACAGAGCACTAAGCTGTGATGTACAGCACCCTGTGTTGTACAGCAACTCCCATGTAGGTATTTTGCACATGGTAGAGTGTATAATTCAATGTTACTCTCTCAATTCGTCCCATCTTATACTTTCCCCCACTGTGTCCACAGGTCCATTCTTTACATCTGTGTCTCTATTCTCAGTTATGAAGTCGTGTTTGACTCTTTGTGATCCCATGGACTGTAGCCCACCAGGCTCCTCTGTCCATGGAATTCTCCAGGCAAGAATACCAGAGTGGGTTGCCATTTCCTTCTCCAATGTCTTTATTCTTGCCCTGCAAATAGGTTCATCAGTACCATTTTTCCAGATTCCATATATATGCGTTAATATACAGTTTTTGTTTCTCTCTTTCTGGCTTACTTCATGTAACAGGCTCCAGATTCATCCATCTCAGGTCAACTGACTCAAATTTGTTCTTTTTTATGGCTAAATAATATTCCATTCTGCATATGTACTATTAATTCTTGTACCAAAACATGTTTCCATACAAAGACTTGTATAGGACTGTTTATAGCTGCTTTATAGCAGTTTATGTAATAACATAATACTCTGAGTGATTCAAATGTCCAGCTGGGTAGATCAACAAATTTGGTGTACGTATACAATAAAATACTACTCAGCAGTAAGAAGAATGAGCTATTGATACATACCACTTGAATTAATCTCAAAAATTATGCTGAGGGAAAAAATCCAGCTTCCCTCCCTTCAAATAAGTATACATTTTATAATAAAATTGTAGGAACAGTTAACTAATCTATAGGGACACAAAATAAGTTAATGGTTACCTGATAGACAGGCAAGGAGTTGGAGGGAGGAATTATAAAGAGTCAGAAGGAAATTCAGGGGCATGATAGATACATTCATTATCTTGTTTTGATAATAGTTTCAAAGTATATACACATGTCAAAACTCACAGAAGTATAAGTTCTAAATATGTGCATAATATTATGTTATACTTCATGTAACATATACAATTATATTTCAATAAATCTATTTTAACAGACTCAGTAGGTTAAATTTAAAATTACAAAAGTGCTTTTCATGGGATGTGTACTGGCAATTAATCCCATGTTGTGTTAAATGGCCAAACCTCTATCACCCAACTGTTCAATACCTACCCACTGCCTAACCCACCAGTCCATTATTACTTTCATGAAATTTTCTAGTGTTTTGATCGTATTCACTTTGATATGGGGACACGGGAATTAACATAAGGTTAAAGATGACCTTATGCAGTGTTAAGAAAGAAAAGAAATGTGTGGATTTTTAAGTTTCTACTTTGTAGGAGATTAAAGTGCTAGTGCTTTGTCTCATTCAGAAAAGGAAAAATCTTAAGAAAACCCATCAAAGCTTTTCAATCACTTTGTGTATGCAAGCATTAACTGCCTACAACACACTTTGTCTCAAATTCTCCTCTGCTTTGTCATTTGTCAGGCTGCCTTTTGGGTAACAATATCTGCCCATGGGGTGGCAAAGAGTTGGCTACTACTGAGCATGCACACACATGCACATTGCCTCCTCGGTTTGGAAATCCAGCATCCCACTCAGTTAGCTCTGTGGAAGGAGACCCTGGGGATGGCAATGTTCCACTGAATTTAGACTCTGTTGGTGTAAGCTTTAGCTCATGAGAGGGGCAGTGGAGACTGTTTGTAAATTATATATGTTTACTACATAGTAAGACCATGTCATAAAATGCAAACAAAGTCCATACTCAAATAACTGCAGAGGTTTGTTCAGTGGACTCAATTTAATTAATATCATTTTGGTAACGTTTCATGTCAGTCAGTGTTCTCTTTTTGTGGAGAAGTCAACTGAAATGCATTCTTCTTTTTAAAATATTAGGGAAACTAGGAGAAAGAATAAAATAAAACCTCTTACTGTCCCTGAACCTATAAGCCCCAAATGCATTTTCTTTCCTTTTTTTTTTTCAATCTCAAATGGCTCATTTAATCTATTAATTCTTTAAAAAGAACCAAGATTTTATGAGAGGCTAGAAGTAACAAGCTGTCAAATAAAGGTTATTATTTAACATAAGGTATGGACAGAGGCTTCCCTGGTGGTTCAGACGGTAAAGAATTTGTCTGCAATGCAGGAGACCAGATTTGATCCCTGGGTTGGGAAGATCCCCTGGAGAAGGAAATGGCAACCCACTCCAGTATTATTGCCTGGAGAATTCCACGGACAGAGGAGCCTGGTGGGCTACAGTCCATGGTCTCATGAAGAGTTGGATACAACTGAAGTGAGACTTAGACACTTACACTGTAGTTATATGTGTTGCATTAACTTTGTTACAAACTACTCATTCTATTTTACTTTCCTTTTTTTGCCACTATTTTATTCTTTTATACTGTACCTTACAGAGAACATTCCTAGAGGGAATATTCCAGAGATTTATTTTTCACAAGGAGCAAACTTCAAATTTTCCCCCTTAGGTCTTCTGAGGTATTTACTTAAGAGTATTCTCCTTATTCTTTAAGACAGTTTTCTAAAAACTAAATACTTAGTACTATTTAAAAGATTAATATACTGTACTTTAATAACTCTTTTGTTTCAACCATTATTTACGGTTGAGTGATTGATTCAGTTTGATTAGAATTTAAAACTATATCTGTGATGAGCAAATATGATCTAATTAATCGTAAATAATCAAAGGGAAATGGTCACAGAGGTACTGGACTAATTTAATCACCAGTAAAATTTGATACTTCATCCTTGTGTGTGTGTGTGTAATCAGTCATGTCTGACTCTTTGTTATCCCATGGACTGTAGCCCACCAGGCTCCTCTGTCCATGAAGTTTTCTAGGCAAGAATACTGCAGTGGGTTGCCATTTCCTTCTCCAGGGGATCTTCCTGACCCAGGGATTGAACCCGTATCTCTTGCACCTTGTGTCTCCTTCATTGGCAGGGGAATTCTTTATACAAATGAGGCAAACTTAATAGAATAAACATACGGATATTGAACCCTCTAATTTACGTAAAATGTGTGTCTTCATTTTAACAATCAAAGTCATGAAAATATACTTTAAAATGACGTCTATTTTGGTAAGACTGTATATTAATACAGGCAACTTGAGACTTTCCATTTTAATAGAAGATAGAGAAGAATTGGTGAATGCAATACATTAGTAAAGATATGGTATTTTTACCAGTCACTTCTGGTTTTCTACCAAGAGTACAATTCATAACTATGTTAAGAGAAAAGAGATCTCAAAAAAACAAGGCAGGAAGAAAACAAAAACACATTTTTTGTCAAGGAACCTTTTCCCAAGGCAAGCCTTGAATCTTAATAGAAGAAAAGGAAGCAAGAATTGACAAAGAGGTTTTAAGAATTCAAAACCTAACAACTTATTAATTTTGTATAGCCATTTACAATAAACAAATTTGTATTTCTCTGAGTTGATATCACAATAACCTTGTAGGGAATGCATGAAAATATCATCCTCTATCCATGTTAAAGTCTGATACCCAGATGAAGATAATTTCCCAAGGATATTTCTCAGACTGTGAGAGGTATAATTTCAAATTGATAACAGAAGTCTGATATACATACACTCACAATAGCATAAATATATCTGTATATATTTTTTAAAATCAAGCTTCACAGTACCTAAATTTGTCCTGTGTCTGAGTTACTTTTTTTCTTTTCACCTGGATTTTCTTCCCCTTCTTGTGGAGGTGCTAATGAGCAGAGAAATGGGAAAGGTAATCAGCCAGGGGGAAGAGAAGAATCAAAGACCTAGATAATTTGCAAACTGGAAAATGAGCTTCTAACTAATCAAGAAGGGATTGTAAATAGGATAGAAAGAATTTATGCATCCCTGGTATTGGCCTGAATAGCATTTTCACCCAATCCAAGGAAAGTATTTGCAGATTTCACAGTTGGGTATTTTTCTCCCTTTGAGATTTTTCCTAAACTAATTATCCATTATATACTTGAAATAAAGAAATAACTTATCATTAAAGTCATTTTTGAGATAGATACTTCACTTCGCATGTTGTTATAATGCCTAGAATATTAATAAAGAATGAGTTAACTATTAACACAGCTTCTTTCGGGAGTTTCTGATCTATGTACTGATCACTCAAAAGGAAATTTTGTATAATATTTTATTCATGAAAAATTTAGAGAAGTAACTAGATTGACTAATCTTTCCATAATAAATAATTTAACTTTGTGCTGCTTTTTGCATTTTAATTTTCTCATGATATGTCCTTTAAAATCTCCAATATTAAAATGATCAGTAACTGTTTTGTGGTTGATTTAGTTAAAATTATATATTTAGTTATGGCTCTTGGATTGTTAGGTTGAGGGGAAGTGTCTTAATATAAGAAATGAACACATTTATATACTGGAAAAACTATGTGTGCAATAAGTGTTTAGATGAATTATTAAACAGCTTAGAAATCAACATAAAAATGGTACATAACAATAATTGTCATTGTTACTATAATCATACTTCAAATACTTTAAATTTAATATACTTTTGTACTTACTGTTCAACTGCAGGGTTTTGTATCATGTTTTATGACTCAGAATTGTTGCCTTATCTGTGCTTAACACCTTCCAAGACCTTCCCAATTCAAACTCAGCCAGGTAAATACAATATGGTTAGATTGTGACTTTGAATTTCAGGCAGGGCTTCTGCTTCTAGTTAGGAGATGGAAAGCCAGAAGAGATTACACTTCCACCCTAAAACCAGAACAAATCAGATAATCACCAGAATTGGATTTTTTTTTTTTTTAAAGCCATCCAGGTTAACCCCAGTGAACTAAATTCCAGAAAGCAATAAGCTCTTTTGGGGAGAGAAGAGACTCTTGACTGCTTTCCTTCTTAGAGGAATGGTGGGAGGGGGAGGAAATCACAATAGAGAAACCAATAAAGACTTAAAGAATATTTAGTGGGTGTGTCTGGAGTGGTAGGATGTTTGAGAACCTCAAAGAGCCCAGGCAGAGAACTTGTCAGCTGTTAGCAACCAAATCTTTGCCATGTTGTTTTGATACTGTTCACCTCAGATTGGAACTTGAACCCATGTACCAAACTCAAACCTGCCCCAAACTCATGGTCTAAGATAACACACCTGGTTTTAGAGGAATGGTGGGAGGGGGAGGAAATCACAATAGAGAAACCAATAAAGACTTAAAGAATATTTAGTGGATGTGTCTGGAGTGGTAGGATGTTTGAGAACCTCAAAGAACCCAGGCAGAGAACTTGTCAGCTGTTAGCAACCAAATCTTTGCCATGTCGTTTTGATACTGTTCACCTCAGATTGGAACTTGAACCCATGTACCAAACTCAAACCTGCCCCAAACTCATGGTCTAAGATAACACACCTGGTTTTAGAACTTAATGAAGCTCAGGTTCTTTGTGTATCAATGCAGAAGGAATTCGGTGATAGGCAAAGTGACAAGGCTGTATATTGTCACCTTGATTATTTAACATATATGAAGAGTACATCATGCAAATGCTGGGCTAGATGAATCACAAGCTGGAATCAAGATTGTTAAGAGAAATATCAATAACCTCACATATGCAGGTGATACCACTCTAATGGCAGAAAGTGAAGAGAAACTAAGGAGTCTCTTGATGAAAGTGAAAGAGGAGAGTAAAAAAGCTGGCTTAAAACTCAACATTCAAAAACTAAGATCCTGGCAAATGAAGGGAGAAAAGTGGAAGCAATGACCTACTTGATATTCTTGGGTTCTAAAATAACTGGGGATGGTGACAGCAACCTGAAATAACAGATCCTGTGTCTTGGAAGGTAAGCCATGACAAACCTAGACAGCGTATTAAAAAGCAGAAACATCACTTTGCTGACAAAGGTCCATATTGTCAAAGCTATGGTTTTCCTAGTAGTCATGTCCTGATGTGAGAATAGGACTATAAAGAAGGCTGAACACTGAAGAATTGATGCTTTCAAATTGTGGTGCTGGAGAAGACTCTTGAGAGTCCCTTGGACTGCAAGGAGATCAAACCAGTCAATCCTAAAGGAAATCAACCCTGAATTAGAAGGACTGATGTTGAAGCTGAAGCTCCAGTACTTTGGCCACTTGATGGGAAGAGCCAACTCTTTGGAAAAGATCCTGATGCTGGGAAGGACTGAAGGCAAAAGGTGAAGGGGATGGCAGATGATGAGATGGTTAGATACCATCACAAACTCAATGAATATGAATCTGAGCAAACTCTAGGAGACAGAGAGCAGGGGAGCCTAGCTTGCTTCAGTCCATGGGGTCACAAAGAGTTGGACATGACTTAGTGACTGAACAACAGGCTTACATCATTAGCCCTTCCTTTCTTATTGGGAAGTAGGGTGTCTGACCCTATGATGCAGAACTAGGATTATCATAAGTGAAGTTAAAGTGAAGTCGCTCAGTTGTGTCTGACTCCTTGCAACCCTGTGGACTGTAGCCCACCAGGCTACTCCGTCCATGGGCTTCTCCAGGCAGGAGTAATGGAATGGGTTGCCATTTCCTTCTCCAGGGGATCTTCCCCACCCAGGGATCGAACCCAGCTCTCCTGCATTGCAGGCAGAGGCAGGCAGATGCTTTAACCTCTGAGCCACCAGGGAAGCCCAGGATTATCATAGCACTTATTCAAAACAGTATAAGGGTGGTGACATTTTTCTTTCACCTAATGGCCTGGGGCATATCTTGTGCTTTTATTTATGGTTTTATAGAATGAAGCAAGACAGCTTCATTCCACAACATTCCAATAACTTTCTTGAATGATCATTAACTTAAAGTGGTCTCCCAGAATTTCCTAGGTTTCTTTCTCTGCTTATAGTCCTTTACTGGGACTTCTACTTGTATAATGATCTGATTCTCTGTCAACCTCACTGAGCTGCTTACCAGATGTAGACCCAAGGTAGGAGATCCCAGAGACATTATCCCAAAGGGAAGCAGGACCTTTCCCAGTTACAAAGCAGATTATTTATGGTTTTATAGAATGAAGCAAGACAGCTTCATTCCACAACATTCCAATAACTTTCTTGAATGATCATTAACTTAAAGTGGTCTCCCAGAATTTCCTAGGTTTCTTTCTCTGCTTATAGTCCTTTACTGGGACTTCTACTTGTATAATGATCTGATTCTCTGTCAACCTCACTGAGCTGCTTACCAGATGTAGACCCAAGGTAGGAGATCCCAGAGACATTATCCCAAAGGGAAGCAGGACCTTTCCCAGTTACAAAGCAGAGGCCTGCTGAATTCTGGGGTAGGGAGAGTCCTGTGAGGAATTCCCCAAGGCATTCTAGGCCTTCACTGATTATACTGCAGTAGCTCTTTGAAGGTTTGAGGAAGGCAGGCTCAGCAGAAAGATACTCTGAAGCACAGAAAGCCATTGTAGATCTAGAGAGCAAAGAGAACTCCCCAGCAACAGAAAAAGCTCCCAGCTGGCCTGCAAGCAGCAAGAGCTGTCCCATGGTTTGAAATGTTGGAGGCTATACTAATCATAGTTAAGAGACACTGGAGTCTCTGTGGCCCAGTTCCCAGGTTGTACTGAACAGAAAGCTTTGATCCAACCCTCACAACATTTGAAGCTAGTGAACTAGATCTCGTAAAACCAACACAAAAGTGAAAGTGTTAGTCACTGTCATGGCCAACTCTTTGTAACCCCGTGGACTCTAGTCCACCACTTCCTCTGTCCATTGAATTCTCTGGGCAAATGTATTGGAGTGCATAGCTCAACTACAGATTTGATCAGTTCAGTCTCCTATGTTGTCATTGTTCAGTTACTCAGTCATGTCTGACTCTGAGAACCCATGGACTTTAGCATGCCAGACTTCCCTGTCCTTCACCATCTCCTGGAGTTTGCTCAGACTCATGTTCCTACATTAGTAGTCTGGTAATAGAAGGGAATGCACCCTTTTCTGAGATCATTTTTATTTGTCTCTACTGTTCTTTTATATAAACTGCTGCTGCTGCTAAGTCACTTCAGTCGTGTCCGACTCTGTGCGAGCCCACAGACGGCAGCCCACCAGGTTCCCCCATTTCTGGGATTCCCCAGGCAAGAACACTGGAGTGGGTTGCCATTTCCTTCTCCAATGCATGAAAGTGAAAAGTGAAAGTGAAGTCGCTCAGTCGTGTCCGACTCTTCGCAACCCCGTGGACTGCAGCCCACCAAGCCCCTCCCATGGGATTTTCCAGGCAAGAGTACTGGAGTGGGTTGCCATTGCCATCTGGCATACAATTTAAAAGTATAAGTTTAAAGAATGTGACCCAGATCAAGAGAGTTTTCTTGTGAGTTGTCTGTAGAAGCAAATCCAGAAATAGAATTGTAATGATCAGATAGAGACTCTAGAATTATCATAATAAATGTGAAAGGTGGTGGGGGAGGAGGGCAGTGGTAGGGGAAATACAGTCATGGAAAAATAACTAGAATTTTATCAGATGGTTATAAAATATGAAAAAGATCCAAATGGAAATATATGAAGAATACTATTTCAGAAATCAATGATTCATGATATAGACTTGAGGGAGACTGGGTATAGCAGAGAAAAGAATCAGTGAAGTTGAAGACAGGGTAATAGAAATTACTCAAACTGTTACAGTGTCAGATCTGTAGGACAATATCACATCCCTTAACATTCATTAACTGCATCTTATCAAGAAATGAGAAACTCAAGCACAAGTTGTTAATTTGAATCATACCATTTTATAATAGTTTTCCTTGACCATCATGTAGAGAACATTCCCTATCACAAACTCCAGCAGCACTCATTACTGTCAAAATTGTTTCTTTCTTTTTTTTTATTCTACCAGTATTTTTTTAATTGGAATATAGTTACTTTACAATGTTGTGTTAGTTTCTGCTGTATAATGAAGTAAGTCAGCATATGTATACATATGTCCCCTTCTTCTTCAGCCTCCCTTCCACCCCTTCCCCATCCCACCTCTCTAAGTCATAACAGAGCACTAAACTGAGCTCCCTGTACTACACCACATAAAATCTTTATAGAAAAGTAAAAGCTAAGAGAATTCAGCACCACCAAACCAGCTAAAGGAACTTCTTTAGATGAGAAACACAAGAGAAGAAAAAGACTCAGAGAAACAAAATTTTACCAATGCTATTGAATATATACTGCAGGCCAGAAACTATTTTAAAACATAGTATTCAGCTAGTCCCTTTTCTCATAAAATTTATTTCTTCTCTAGAGTGTAAATTTCATAAGGTTAAGGACCTTTTTTATTTTTTCTTATTTGCTCTTGAATCTCAATCTTGTAGAACAGTAGCTTGTGTATAGAAGGAGCTCATTTAACACGTCTCAAGAAAAATGAATAAATGAATTTTTCTAAGGGTCATTTCTAAGGCCCTGTTTTATACCGTCTGGCCAGAGATTTACAAAAATGCTTGAGCTTGTTCTGCTATGTTTCATTTCTCTTTCTTTGTTCTTTTTAACCCCCAGGCTCTACTTTTACATTCTTGAAAGGACTGATTCACACATAGCCACTTTTTAGATATAAAAAAATATATCAATGTAAACTAGAATTTTTACAAGAGGAACTAGTTATGGGAGAAGGATAATCATACTTCTGTCTGTGCATATATCACTCTTCCTTGTAATTATTTGCATATATGTCTGTTCCCTCTAGATAATGGTCCCTCGATATTTCAGGGCCACACCACATGCCCAGCCCAGTTTAATTGTTTTTTGGTCATATGCATCATAATGTTATTTTCATGTAGAAGTGAATATTTCTTAATATTTTCAATAATTTATAAAAACAGACACATATTTAAATGACACATACCATGAAAGCTTCTTTTTTGTTTTTTGTTTGTGTTGGTTTAAAAAAAAAAAAACTATCAAATTCTTAGTTTAAATTATTACTTATTTAAGAACCCATGTTCCCAAGCCATGTTGACTGAGTCTAACAAAGCAGATGATTAAATCTGTCAAAATCTATTAGTAATTGATCATACGAGTGTGTACCAAGTTGCTTCAGTCGTGTCTGAGTCTTTGAGACCTCATGGACTGTAGCTCACCAGTATCCTCGATGCATGGGAATCTCCAGGCACAATACTGGAGTGGGTTGCCATGCCCTCCTCCAGGAGATCTTCCTGACCCAGGGATTGAACCCGCATCTCTTACATCTCCTGCATTGGCAGGTGGATTCTTTACCGCTACTGTCACCTGGGAAGCCCAATTGATATATAGCACATACCAAATCATATACTTGACTTTTCCAAGAGTAATATTCCTTTATCATAGATATAACTAAGGAACTTCTGCCCATCTCCTGTGATTTTCTGATTTGTGTTAAGATTTGCTTCCAATTATCACTGAAGTGGCCTTCTAATCTTAGAGGGAAAGTTGCTGATGGTAGAAAAAATTGGAGTTGCCATTCTTTAGCATTCTCAATGAATGTAATTGAATTGTTAGCCATAAAGTCATTGAATGCCAGATAATCTTTGTATCATTAATTGTCAAGCATCATCTGTCTCAGTCTGTTTACTAAGGAGAAAAATGCAGGATGGAGACTGATCCCAATGTCATACAAACTCGTGTTCAGTTTGTCCACATTTATTAAGCACCTCATGCCTCTTTTCCTAAATACATGTTTTTGGTTATTACTAACGTTCCCTTCCCACCCCTCATTTCCCCGGCAAAAATAAGACAAACCCAAGAAGAACTTACAAAAAAGTTCTTCACAACCCAGATAATCATTATGGTGTGATCACTCATCTAGAGCCAGACATCCTGGAATGTGAAATCAAGTGGGCCTTAGGAAGCATCACTATGAACAAAGCTAGTGGAGGTGATGGAATTCCAGTGGAGCTATTTCAAATCCTGAAAGATGATGCTGTGAAAGCACTGCACTCAATATGCCAGCAAATTTGGAAAACTCAATACTGGCCACAGGACTGGAAAAGGTCAGTTTTCATTCCAATCCCAAAGAAAGGCGATGCCAAAGAATACTCAAACTACTGCACATTTGCACTCATCTCACATGCTAGTAAAGTGATGCTTAAAATTCTCCAAGCCAGGCTTCAGTGATACATGAACGATGAACTTCCAGATGTTCAAGCTGGTTTTAGAAAAGGCAGAGGAACCAGAGATCAAATTGCCAACATCCACTGGATCATGGAAAAAGCAAGAGAGTTCCAGAAAAACATCTATTTCTGCTTTATTGACTATGCCAAAGCCTTTGATTGTGTGGATCACAATAAACTGGAAAATTCTGAAAGAGATGGGAATACCAGATCATCTGACATGCCTCCTGAGAAATCTGTATGCAGTTCAGGAAGCAATAGTTAGAACTGGACATGGAAAAACAGACTGGTTCCAAATAGGGAGAAAGATATGTCAAGGCTGTATATTGTCACCCTGCTTATTTAACTTGTATGCAGAGTACCTCATGAGAAACGCTGGGCTGCAGGAAGCACAAGCTGGAATCAAGATTTCCAGGATAAATATCAATAACCTGAGATATGCATTAACACCACCCTTATGGCAGAAAATGAAGAGGAACTACAGAAACTCTTGATGAAAGTGAAAGAGGAGAGTGAATAAGTTGACTTAAAGCTCAACATTCAGAAAACTAAGATCATATCATCTGGTCCCATCACTTCATGGCAAATAGATGAGGAAACAGTGGCTGACTTTCTTTTTCTTTTTTTTTTCTGACTTTATTTTTCTAGGCTCCAAAATCACTGAGATAGTGATTGCAACCATGAAATTAAAAGACAATTACTCCTTGGAAGAAAAGTTATGACCAACCTAGACTGCTTATTAAGAAGCAGAGACATTACTTTGTCAACAAAGATCCGTCTCGTCAAGGCTATGGTTTTTCCAGTGGTCATGTATGGATGTGAGAATTGAACTATAAAGAAAGCTGAGTGCCAAAGAATTGATGCTTTTGAACTATGGTGTTGGAGAAGACTCTTGAGAGTCCCTTGGACTGCAAAGAGATCCAACCAGTCTATTTTAAAGGAGATCAGTCCTGGGTGTTCATTGGAAGGACTGATGTTGAAGCTGAAACTCCAATACTTTGGCCACCTGATGGAAAGAGCTGACTCATTTGAAAAGACCCTGATGCTGGGAAAGATTGAAGGCAGGAGGGGAAGGGGATGACAGAGAATGCTATGGTTGGATGGCAACACTGACTCAATGGACATGGAAATGCATGGACTCCAGGAGTTGGTGATGGACAGGGAGGCCTGCTGTGATGCTAGGGTTCATGGGGTCACAAAGAGTCAGACATGAGTGAATGACTGAACTGAACTAAACTGAATAGAATAGTATTAAAGCTCAGGTGCATGTCCTTTAGTCTTACTTTTTGCCAGTATCTATTAGCAAGAGTATCATAATTAATGATAAGTAAATTTATTACTGTTAGTAATAACTACCTATTATTGTGCCAGTTGCTATGCTGAGTAGTAGACCTACTTGATCACTATTGCTCATCATAGTTTTAAAGAGAAAGTATTATTTTCCACACTTTGCAAATGTGGAAACTCATCCTAAAAAATGAGAAGTAAATTATTAATTCCTAAGAAAAAAGTGATAGAACATAGCAGGAATTGAACGTCGAAGTTTTCAGTCTCTCCAATATACAGCAGTTACCTGTAACAATATCTACCTATTCTTCATCCAAAAACAAGACAAAACAATACTAAAAGAAGAAAAAGGAAAGGAAAGAAAATATAAAGGAAGAAACTGCAGACCACAATGGTAGTATTTTTACATATTTAGGTTTAAGGCAAACAAAATATGGGGTCACAAAGAGTTGGATACAAATGAGTGACTAACAGTTTCACACTTAAACAAAATATGCTGAATTTATTTCTTATATAAAATATTTTCACCAATGTTGTTATTGATTTACTGAAATATAAAAAGCATACAAGTTAATTAAGTAGCATGTAAAATCAAATTATGTGAAATAAAGTAAGCTATAAAACATACCGATCTTTACAATCATAAGAAAGTGAAGTCACTCAGTTGTGTCTGACTCTTTGCTACCCTGTGGACTATAGCCCACCAGGCTCCTCTGTCCATGGGATTCTCCAGGCAAGAATACTAGAGTGGGTTGCCAGTTCCTTCTCCAGGGGATCTTCCCAACCCAGGGATCAAACCCAGGTCTCCTGCATTGCAGACAGATGCTTTAACCTCTGAGCCACTAAGGAAGCCCTTACCATCATACACATAGTACAAAATGTACAGTCCTCATTAACTCAAAGTTACAAAGATGTATATCATTTTATACTCTTAACAGTTTGAGCTAAATATTTAACAGATTTCTCTATATAGTTACAAAGGATGCATAATAGTTTGTATTAATTCTACCAAAATCCAAGTTATGTCTAATGTCCACTTTTAAAGATGCATGTTGTTTTACTACTTAAGCTCCTAAATTTTCCTGAACTGATATTCTTGAACTGATATATTTCCTGAACTGCATCCTTGTAAAATTTTCTGAATGCTTTACAATATTGATACTCTAGTCACCCAATACTCTGTTTAACAAAATAAGCCATTTTCTTAATTGAAATTAATACTGCAGTTTGTACTGCAAATTAATACTGCATGGTTACTGCACATAACCATGTGCATACTTTGAAAAGAAACCTTTCTTACTGGTACTCACATGAACAAACTTAAAAACATCCAAACATACTCAAAAACACTTAAGGGCTTGATGGATTTTGAGCATGTTAAATTTCAAATTATATGAATCACTTATTAGTGTAAGTGATGCAAGTATTTTTTTCAGGACTGCGGGTTGATTTGCTTTTAATTCTAGTTCCTTAGTTGGTTGATAGGGTGTCTGTCTTAGCTGCCTCCTAGCACATGATCCACCTATTTTAAGTAACGAGCTCAAACTGTAAAACTTCCTCATGTGAACAAAGCCTACTCCCTTTCTACCTCTAAGATTCCACCTCATTAATTTTGTTCTACAGTATCTGGCACATGGTAACACTCAAATATTTATTGGCTGTTAACTTTTTGAATTTGTGTCCTTTTCAGGTTTCACATTTGAAGAAGTACTTGTCTTTCTAAAATAATTTCAAGCAACTGATTGAAACTGAGAGTAGGGAGTCTGCAACTTTGTGAGGGGGATGGGGAGGGGAGGAGGATGAGTTTGGGGGACAGTAATGGAATTTAGGAAATAAATGAGCTGGGAACTACAGTCTTTTGCAGCTCTGTCGGGCCATCATATGAACTTGGGCAAGTCACAGTCTCATCCATAAACAAAGAGCTTGTGCAATGTTATCACCACCCTAATAATACTGCACTTCTGACACTGATTTGATTAAAAAGATCTCTCATTGAGGCTGAGAAGTCTTACTGTACCATGTAGCGTAGATTGCAGTAGTATTTGTTGCAGTGGGTATTGAATAGTAGAAGAAAGTACTTTTACATTTTAACTGAACCATAAACACTTAGTCATTTTTTAGGCATCTTTGAATTGCACATAAGAGAAGCCAATGGGATATCATGCTCAGAAAATATATGAGATCATTCCAGAGGTGAATACATACTCTTTTCTATTTCCTACTCCATTTTAGTCATGTGTAATGAAATAGTTTGATGGGAGCAACATAGAAAATTACTGAGAATTTTTATATTCAAAGGTTTTTTGACTATTGGCTGAGTGGGCAAAGGGGCAGGATTAATATCTATTTCTGGAAAAAATTTGAGATGGAGGTACATTTTCAGAGAGATATTTTTTTTTTCTTCTTGCTTCATTGGGCAAGAAAGCTTTATCTTGTCTGTGAGTTAACTATGGGAACGGACCACTGCTGGGAGCTGGGGAACACACTGCTGAAAGAGGAAAGGAGAAAATGCTCTGTTAGTTTCCTGGCTAGGCAGGTCACATTGCACTTGGGGCATGAAGATGAGGGTAAGAGTTTTAAATCAGCTGTGAAATTATTTTGGTACCTAGTGTAGAGTGAAGGATTGGGGTTATGTTTTCTTAGTAATTTCCTAGAATAGACAAACAGGAGTTTTGTATTACAGCTTGTATGTGATTAAGGTATAGGTCTTTGGGAACTCAAAAATGTCAATCATTTGACCAAGCCCAAATAGAAATAGGTTTATGTTGGCTCTTGAGATAATAACCAGTAAAAGAAAAAATAAAAGTAAAGGAGGTCATTTTTGTCTAATTTTCAAGATTTCCCAAATCAGAAAGCTTATATTTTGAATGGATTTATGACCAAATAGATAATTATTTCAAAAAACAAAGGATAATGCCTTGGCTATATGCCTTTCCTTTTGCCTCAGAGTATTCCAAGTCAGTGGTTATTGATAGAAATTTTCTCAAAGAATGTATTTGAGGATTAAATATGAAATAGTGCAGAATTAAAACAACTTAATTCATATATTAAATGCTGCATAAATGATGAAGTTCCACTGCCAACTCTGAATCTGAACTCTTTCGTGCCATAGGAATTGCAGGAACATGAACATCATATTAAACAAAATCCTAAGTAGTCAAAATGGCCTGAATAGTGACATCTATTAGTGTCACTAATAGTGATTGAACTCCTCCTCTTATTTTATCCTGAGTCCTGCATTATTGCTGAAGGTGAAATCTCTCTGATTAGTTATTACTCTGTAGGTCTTTATTCTTTCTTAGAGTACTTTCCTTCTAATTTGCTCTGCCCTGTGAAACCCATGTTCTACTATATTCTGAAAAGGTTAATATTTTCCTAGAGTCTTGCATCTACCACTTTGCCTTAACAAAAATACCTCTTTCCGCGCAGAAAGTGGAGCATTCTTTTAGTCTCTCTCAAATAGAGGTCACCTTTCCCCATTCTTCCTGCCTACTCTTTGCCCTACCTCCTAAACAGTCCTGTCTCTACTCTTAGGCCAGTAGTTGCATTCAGCATTCTTCTAGCTTCCCACTACCCTTTCTAGTTGTCTAGTCAACTGTGCCTTATCAATGAACCATATTCCATGAAATTAAGCCACATTCTTTCTATTCTACAGCCTTGTGGACCCTTGCTCTGTATTCCCTTTTCTTCTCCCTCATCTTCAAATATTCATGAGACCTTTAGTGTATGGCTCTTAACTTTCATCTGCTATCATCTTAGGCAACTTTATCAACACTGTTACTTTGTCTTAACTTTTTATCCTCTGGATAATTTTGCCATCATGTCTCACTAGCTTTTTTCCATGGACAGCACCTGGTTTTGTTTCCCAAAGAGCTATGCGGCCTCTACCATCTTGAAGGCTGAGATCCTGTTTCTGAACAAAATCCCTTTCCTTCTAAACCCTCTTCATGTGTGAAAGGATATCTCCATGACTTCTTGCCTCTTAATTCCATTCTATTCTCTTCAACTCTCAGCTCACTCTGGATTCTATAGCTCTCCTTTTCTATAGTGTATTCAGTAAGCACATTTCAATTCACGCTTTTATCTTGGTATTTTTTAAAATTGAAAAATAATGAAAATTATATAAAAGAGTGTAACAAAGATCTTTGTATGCACTACTCATGACTAACAATGCTAAGATTTTTTCATATTTGTTTTACTAGAGTTTTTTTTATTAAAACTGTAAAAAAGACAGGTTTATTTTTCAGTAAGCTGAAGCCAATAGATATAATATGTATGAAAGTATACAGTTAAAATGCATGCACTGAATGGAAGTTGTGAAAAGGGGAATCATTAAAATAATACTGTCAAAGATTCAAGTAAGAATGTTTTTAGAATCAAATGTAGGAGGATTTGATCAGAGTTGGGGGATAGGTGAAGCCTATCACCTATGTATGGGTGAAGCCATAGCATGTTTGGATGAAGCCTGCTTTTATAAAATGTCAAATATACTTTTACTTCCATTGAAGTCTTTCTGTAATCTAGGAGCATAATCATGTATGAAACCTTACTAATCATAGACATCTGTTTCTATAAAATGTCCCTTCTAAACTTTCCTCCAGAGTAACGAAGAACTGAATCATTATAGGAGATTGGGGTTTTCAAAAAGTTGTAGTCATAAAAGAACAGATTTTTCTGATTTTTTGTTTTCTTCTAATATCTTTATAGTTTTATTTTTAGTAACAGAATGTTCCCAACTAATATTTAACTAATAAGACAATATGATAATTACACTATTTACTTTGATAACTTGTTACCATACTGAAATATCTTGATTTGCCTAATTGTGTTCTACCAAAATGTACTAAACAGGCAAATCATCAATTTATTAAAATATCAGCTTAATGATCTATTGTATTGTTATAAAGAGGAAAGAGATAGTTTGTTTTTCTTGAACTGAAATATTTTGATAACATCTAGTTATCCTGCTGATTTTAATATACACTTAATAAAAGAATTAATTATGTATGCCAAATGTACATGTATTTATCATCTAGGGATTTCAAATTAATTTCACCATTTTTTTTATAATACACTAAGCATGGTCATGATATGCCCTAAAATTTTTAAGGCCAACTCATCTGCCTTAAATCTGAATCTATATTCAATAAATGTGATTCTATTTTTATAACTTTATACATTTTTAATACAAGAAAAATTTTAAATCTGAAAAACTGAATCAGTTAGTAAATGCATTTGGAACATATTAGAAATAAGAATTGAGAACGGGGAATGGCCAACTAAGAACTCTTACTTGCTTGGTTTGTATATTTTAGAAAACTCTAAGAAAAGTTTAACCTTAATTGAAACAGCATGTGGAAAAGGGTTTTATTCACTGTGGCGTGAGATATATAATACTCAAGGGCGCACTAGATCATATACTAATATCAGTGTCTGGAGAAGAGGAAGACTCTTTTCAAATTGATCTTATGAAAGTGACAGAAGGATCTTGGAAGAATTACTGAGCCTAAACTCCGTAATGCTTGTTATAAACAATTTCACTGTAAGTATTTGCATAACAAATAATAATTGATACATAGTTTCATAATCAATGTTCATTTTCCCCTTACTGTAGTTCTGGTGATAAAGTTTAACCAGTAGGGCCGAAAGATCTTTCTTTCACAAATCTAGCTGGTCTTATTTCCACATGACAGTTTTCTTTCTTCTCTGAGCCACATGTCTGTGTTTTCTTTGCCAATAGTATTCTGACTAACACTCTCGGTTGTTTTTTCTACCCATGTGATTAAAGACATATTTCCATCCTGTCTCCTTCCAGCAATGCAATGGCTGCTTCTGAATAAACCACTCTAGCAAAAGTTCTGAAGTGTTCCCTTGTAACCACTGAATACCCTTTATTATAGGGACTACTTTTCCACAGGCATTTTGATTAAAAAAATATTAAATATTTCCCAGATATGATTCTTATTAGTTTTATGAACCACTCTGGAAGTATTTTTTAAATTCTCTTTGACTATGTATTTTTTTTGGAATTATCTCATCAGTAGATAAAATTAAATGTAATATTTATTATATACTAAGAAAGTTTCACACAAAAAGACCAAACAGATATGTATAGTGTTCATTAATTAAAAAGGCACAAATCTTAGAATCAAGATGACTAACTGTATTTCCGTTTGTGTATCTGGTTTTATTACAGACTTATAGGCAAGATTTTGTATTCATAGGCTAATAGAATGATAAGCAACACTATGCATATCTTGTTTTAAAATCAGTGTCAAAGAAGATTTTCAGTGCAAAATGCCTGGAAAGAGAAAAGGACTGGAAAGTAAAGGGCACATTAAGCTGGAACCTGAAGTGACAGGCTGTGTCACACTGCAGAAATCCTACAGTATGTCAAAGGGCTGGTGATTTAATTGTCTGAATGCATGATTTGGTGAGTCGGTTTAGACTAGAGCAAACTGGACCTGTCACTGAAATCACAATGGGCCAAAATGGACCTATTCAATCTGCCTCTCAATACCCCAAATTCTTCCTGGTTGTAAATTAGAGCTTCTGGACAATACATTAACTCACTCGGGTCACCAGGGTACTATGTCAGCTCAGTGCTCACAATTGCCCATGACCAATTCTGCACTCTCCCCAGCAGGAGGGCTGCAATGTCATTTTGTACTCTCTTCTTCAGGATAATATCAGGTCTGAAAGGAAAGGAACAAAAGAAGTTGCTTCTTTCCTTTCACCCACCCCACTTAGCCATAATCATACCCCTCCTCCCACTAGGCCAGATGATGAACTAGACAAGAAAAAGAGCTTACAGTATGAATGTGTGGTTACCTACAGAGTTGAATGAAATCAAGAATTCAGTGATGTTCAACTTCACCTTCGAGTTGAAGAAAATAGGCATATGGGCAGCATGGGAGAGCTTGAAAGTTTTCTAGCTCATTCCTAGTAAAATCATCATGATGTGGTTTCATTTGCTGAAACCAACATTTTAATATGGTTCCTGTGTGCTTGCATGACAGCATCTAATACCATTTCCTCCTGTGGGTACCGTCCAGTAACACTAGTCTTCTCATTGCATCTGGGTCTTGATATATGATAGTCCACTTAGTTGAATTCAGCCATTTTTCACCCCCCAAATTCTACTTATCTGACAGATCTTTCACTTGCAAGTCACTTCTATGGGTAGACAATACCCAAAAGGATTATGTATATTCAGTTCAGTTCAGTTCAGTTCAGTCGCTCAGTCGTGTCCGACTCTTTGCGACCCCATGAATCGCAGCATACCAGGCCTCCTTGTTCATCACCAACTCCCGGAGTTCATTCAGACTCACGTCCATCAAGTCAGTGATGCCATCCAGCCATCTCATCCTTTGTCATCCCTTTTCCTCCTGCCCTCAATCCCTCCCAGCATCATGGTCTTTTCCAACAAGTCAACTCTTCACATGAGGTGGCCAAAGTATTGGAGTTTCAGCTTTAGCATCAATTCTTTCAATGAACACCCAGGACTGATCTCCTTTAGGATGGACTGGTTAGACCATATTAAGTTCCCATTATTTCTTGTGTATGTTTGTTTGGATACCGTAACAACCTACTTGCATTCATCACAGTTTTTAGGAATGTGAGTGTTTCTTTTCCTTACTGGACTGTAATCTTGAGTGTGTATGCTGGTATCACATAGTTTCATGACTACTGTATACCTAGAACCTAGCACAACTCCTGGCAGATAGTAGGCACTCAGTGAAAGAAGCACCAGAGCCCACCACCCTGTCTTGTGCTCAGAGTCTAGTCTGACCTGTAAGATTTGGGACAATGCCACTGACCTAACAACACCAAGGAAGTAGGAAGTGAGATGTTGTAGACCCTAATGAGAAAAGTAAAGTTTATTGTGTTTTATTCCTCTTTGGTTTGCTGACTTCATGGTCTTCTCCCAGGTCAGCCTGCCTACCACAGTCCCTGCTCAGCAGTGGACATGTTATCAGAGGAAGTCTGCAAATGTGACCTCCGTCTATTCACTTACTGTCATTTGCCCTTTGAAGTTCTATCTACTCATTCTCATGGTACACTGATAAGGACTAAACAACTTGTGATAGTCTTCTTTAATTGTAAAACCCTCCCTAAGGAATATATTATTTTTTAAAAAGACGTGCGTTTTCTAAACTGCAAACAATTTTATCCAAACAGTGGTACTTTTCTTTAATATTATAATATTATAATTTGAAACTTGGATTTTTTTTTTTTTTTAGTTTTTTCAGAATACCACTTAGACTTAATGGTGAGGATAATTCTTCTATATCTCTGCCTTTTCACAAAGATAAAACAAGCAGTAGGAATGAATCAGAATTCAGGAACATTTAACTCAGTAGCAGCACTCAGTGTGAATAGAGAACTTCAATCGCTGTTGTTCCATGTTACGTATCTCCTTGCTTCTGTCTTCAGAGGCAAGTACATTACCTTTCAGAACCTCAGCTCTTACAGAACTTCTTCCTGCTTCTGCTCTTGGAAGCACTCTTCCTATTGATCCTGCCATCAGGTCTTCAAAGCTAAGGAGGACTTCCCACCAGAGATAACAGTTTTTAAGACCCTACATTGTTGCCATGCTTTTCGAATAGTGTTTCCACTTATGAAGGACATGAATGTCACTTTATGTGGTACGCAATTTGTGTCCCAATTAAGGTATATACATTCTTCCATTAAATATTATTATCCCCTGTTATATGCTAGATACACTTGTATGCTATGGATTATACAATGAACAGTAACTGACCAAAAAAAGTCTACCCTAATAGTTCTCCAGGTACCTAGAGATTAAGGCAGCCACCTATTTCTTTTGTCTGTCCAGAACTTGATGCCTTCAGGAGTTTTAATGTCAGGCCCCAAACCTTTTCACATTACTCCAGGGAAATCTAGTGGGTTTTCAGGCAATAGTCACTCCAAAACTCTTGGAAATGGAATCCTTGGTCGTTTGATATGATACATAAACATTTGGAGCAAGCAAGATTGTGTGTGTGCTAAGTCACTTCAGTCATGTCCAACTTGATGGACTCTAGCCCACCAGGCTCCTTTGTCCATGTGTTTTTCCAGCCAAAAATATTGGAGGGGTTGCCGTTTCCTCCTCCAAGGAGGGAGGAGGGATTCAATCCCTGGGGATGAATCTTATGTGTTATGTATCTTGTCTTATTGTCTCTTATGTCTCCTGCATTGGCAGGTTCTTTACCCCTAGTGCCACCTGGTAAGTCCATAGACAAAATTAATGACTAACAATTTATTCAGTGCTTCTATACCAGATATAGTGGTAAAGGTTTGGCACAGTTAAAACTCTTAACTCTCACAACAATGGTAAGAGGAAAGCACTATATTACACCCATTTTGCAGCTAAAGAACTTGGAGAAAAGAAGGAACTTTACCATGTACACACAGCAAATTAGCGAGGCTTCAGGATTCATGTTCATCAGACATCAGAATCTCGGCTGCATACCAAAGAGGGAGATGAATAAAGTGAGCAAGCAAGAAGCCATTCTCTCAAGTTGTTCACAGCGTAAAGGGGAAGATAAACAAATAAACAGGTTCAGAAAGCTATGAGCGGAAATGTACAGTGGCACACAGAGGTTGAGAGTACTGTCTATCTTTGCCAAAAGAGAGTTGGTTGGAATGACCCTTCCAGAGGCAGAGCCTCTGGAGTGGCATCTTGAAAAATGAATAGGAGTTGGCCATGTGTGCAAAGGAGAAACTGGTTTTGCTGACCAAATAATGCAGTCACATACAAGTGAGAGAAAATGGTTCACAACTGAGAACTGCAAATGGCTCAGTCCTGCTTGAGTGTGTATATGCTCAGTCGCTCAGTTGTGTCCAATGCTTTGCAACCCCATGGACTGTAGCCTGCCAGTTTCCTCTCTCCATGGGATTTCTCAGGCAAGAATAATGGAGTGGGTTGCCATTTCCTTCCCCAAGGGATTTTCCTGACCCAGGGCTCAAACCTGCATCTCTTGCAAAAACTGCATTGGCAGGCAGATTCTTTACCACTTTGCCAGGCAAGCCCATTTACTGCATGAGAGCTGAGTACAAATGGGTGTTTTTGGCAGCAGGCATGATGGCTAGAGAGGTGGCTCCAGACCACAGGGGCCCAATTATGAAAGACATTTATTCTTGCCTAGGAATTTCAACTTTACCTGGGAAAATGAGAACTACTGAGAGATTTTATGCAGAGAAATTACACAACCCCACTTGCATTTTGGAACGATCCCTAAGTAGCTCTGCAGAAACTTAATGGAAAAAGAGAAAGAGCAGAGGCACCAAAACCAGCTAGCAAAGGAGTATTTAGTGGTTCAGAATGCAACATGGCAGAACAGAAATAATCTCATGCCTCAGCATTATGCACAAACTCCTTTTAATCTTCAGCTCTGTGAAATGACAAGATATGGTCAACATCTTCAGTGTGCTGCTCAAATCTGCCTCCCCTCTCACACAGTATCTGTATTTGGAAAGCTGACCTGTGTCAATGGGTCCCTTTGTCCTCTGGCCTCCAGCTGGGCTCAGTCAGTGGGACCAGAGAGATTGTGGAAAGGTTGGGGAGAGCCTTCCCTAAAGGGTCACTGTGAATGCCACTAAATGTCAGCTCCTCTGATGGCCCTCTTCACCAGCTTTCAGGTCTTGGGATGCCAATAGCTCCCTACTGGCTTCTCTAGTATCCTCCATGGTCCCTTGTGGTTTTTCTACACAAGTCTATACCTTTGTAAACGGCCCTTTTATGAACTTTTACTCAAATTACCCAAATTGAGTATACCATCTGTTTCTTCCAGGACTCTGACTAATATAATAGATTATAAGAAAATGGACATTTTTATACACTGATAGTGTATGAATGCTGCTAAGTCGCTTCAGTCGTGTCCGACTCTGTGCTACCCCAGAGACGGCAGCCCTCCAGGCTCCCCCGTCCCTGCGATTCTCCAGGCAAGAACACCGGAGTGGGTTGCCATTTCCTTCTCCAACGCATGAAAGTGAAAATTGAAAGTGAAGTCGCTCAGTCGTATCCGACTCTTAGTGACCCCATGGACTGCAGCCTACCAGGCTCCTCCATCCATGGGATTTTCCAGGCAAGAGTACTGGAGTGGGGATAGAATAGTGTATGTAATTTTTATACACTATTTCTACAGAGCAGTTTGACCATAGCAATAAATTTTGAATGCATGGGCCCTTTGACCCAGAAATCTCTTCATTAAGGTTTTACTCAATGGATATAATTTCCAACATGTGTGTACAAAAAAATTTTTTTGGTATTATTTAATTATTTTTTTTAAAAAACTAAGAAAAAATATATAGACAGAGGCTGACTTAATAAATATCAAAGATAAATTTTGGGATTGAAGTTCAAGTTGCAGAACCATCTTCATAATATGATCTCTTTGGTGTAAAAATATATGTTTTTAATAATAATAGTATTCATATTTGTGGGAAAAGGTTCTAGAGGCAGAGAAAGAGGTAAGGTTTTATTCTTCATATTGCATTTTTCTAAACTTTTAATAATCTAAACCTTAATACACATGAGTTTTAATTTAACAAAAAAAACCTTTAAAATGGGAATATTTGTACCTATGTCATAACATTGTTGTGAGATTAACGCTGTAATATATCTTAAGTAGCTATTAGATACCAGATTTATAGAAGGACCTCATGTAGGTAATAAATGGGAATACTGGACAACAGTAGTGGACATGGAAGAGGTGATCAATTTTAGAAAGTGTAAGAATTAGAATTGCCAGAGATAGTGACTATTCAAATACTACTCAACTAGTGTAGAGTTTATTGCATAAAGGAAATAAAGTATAATAGAATGATTCTTAGTTCTCTTAACTATATTTGATGGCTATATTGACTGAAGATAGAATATAGTAAGAGATACAGATTTGGGGAGAGAGATGGTGGGTTTGGCTTTGGGTACAGAGTGTTTCTGGTGCCTGTAGGATATGTAGTTGGGTTACCTATAAAGGCATTTGAACAAGAGCAGGTGGAATGATATTATGGCAAGTTGACCCTCTTTTCATCCTGGTATATCATCATCTGGGGTCGGGACAGTGGGAGTAAGAGTTCAAAACCAACTGGAAATTTCAACAAACTTTTCCAGAATCCCTACTTCCATCTTGAACTTTTTGACCCCGTATCTTGTGTGATCTTCCTTTTGCAGTCCTTAGGCAGTCCTTAGGCATTGATAATATCAGTACTTCTACGTTTCAGCCAAAACCTGTCTGTGTCCGTTAATGCAATTTAACCTGCATCAGCAATCTAAGATACCAAAACATCTTGGTAAATTTACAGTACAAATGAATGGATTTCTTGCTTTCTATTTCTTCTTGCAATGGTGTATTTTTACACCAAGAAGATTTTCAGTCTTTTCTAGTACTGTATATTTGATATATTTGTACTTATGATTTTTACTTTTCATGTCATATATTCTCATGGAAAAATGTATGACACATTAGAACTAGAGGCAATTTTAATGAAAACAACAAAGGTAAACTGTTTTGCAGAAAGCTTGCTAAAGCAAATAGCTGAATCAATAACCCTATATCTGCTTTTTACCTCTCTTATGTAATTGTAGTACTTCAACCATCTAAAACCTCAGTAACATATTTTACATGCAGACTATGCTAAAGGAAACAAAGGAAGGAGGAGAAAACTTGGTAAATTATTTACTAACCCTTCCACAAAATATTTTTTCAAATAAAAGGATTATAGATCAGTAATGTCAAGATATTCTGCATAGCTTGTCTTTATCAAAATAAGCAATCTTTTTATTAAGGCATCCCAGAAAGAGTAGAATTATGGATTGAAGGGAGTATGTTTAATATGTCCGTATCCATTTAGATTGACAGTTCTCACAGACATGAATTTCCCCAGAGAGGCAGTGTTACTGGTGTCAGTGGATGGCGTCATTTACTTCAATGTTCTATTATTAAATTGATAACAAGATAATTCCTTTGCTTCTCAGAGACATGACAGGGTTTACAATGGTTAACACTCTTATTGCATGGGATTTGATATTCTAGGTAGTTTTTAATAAGAAGCATATTTGTATTTCAATACTGAAAAAAATTGAAGTCAAAACAACACAGTAAAATAAAATAAAAATCAGATATATCAGGCAATAGAATGTATATTTAAAGAATGTTCTTCTTACTAATGTAGCTTTGTTTAAAAGAAATGCATTTTTTATGTCACCTTCAATCATTCTGCTAATGCCATTCTCCTGCTGAAAGGCATGTGTTATAATGGGTTATTTGTTGACATTGAAATTTACATATTTGATTTAATATTTATATATAAGAAATATATGCTAATTTTACATAATTACGGAGGCGAAGGAGCTAGCTAATACTTTTGGGGTGTTTTATGTTTATCATTTAGCAATACAAGTATAGAAGCAGAGATGGAGATAGGATTAGAGATAGCAAATAGATATAGAAATAGACAAATAAATATAAGTGCTTTGTAAAAAACAGCTCAAGCATTCACCAAGGCAGTATTATTAATCTCATGTTACAGATAAGGAAACTAAGGCTCACAGAGATTAGTAACCAAGGAACTATGAAATTTTTTTTTTTTTTTTTGGAACTATGAAATTTACCTAAACTCCACAGCTAATAAAGGTGGAAGCCTAAGCTCTTTTCACTACTTCATGTGACCTCCTTTGTGGACTTTAGGGAAGTATGTTTCCTGTCAATGTTCAAACAGCAAGCAATGGAGCCAGTAGTCAAAGATTTCTCACACCTTAGAAAATATTAAATTAATTACCCTTTTGTGACAATGTGTGTGTTAGTCGCTCAGTCGTGCCCGACTCTTTGCGACCCCATGGACTGAGTCCACCAGGCTCCTCTGTCCATGAGATTTTCCAGGCAAGGATACTGGAGTGGGTTGCCATTTCCTTCTCCAGGGGAGGGTAAATGTTGAGAACGAATGGTAGGAAGATATGAGTCAGTAAGAAATCCTTTGGGTTGGAGATGAAACCAGGACCTAATTAAAAGGGAATTCAGGGAGTACCTCTCAGTTAAAGATATCCCAGTGATGAATGGAGCAGCACTTTCACGTTTGTTCACATTTGTTTAAAACTGTGTTGAGTTTGCAAAGTTTTATAGGACATGGAACTCTAATGACTTCTGAATAGAGCATTTTTCTATTTCGCCAAGAATAATGTGACATTTTGGCAACTGCTAATTACCACAAAAAGTACTGTGAGAGAAGTGTTATGCCAGTTGCTTCAAAGTATTCTAGAATTCATTTCTGATGGAAAAAAAATGTGGCTATATACCTAGAAGCTAAAATAAAACAGCATCTTCAAAGTTAAAAATGAAGTAGGTCCAAATTTGGATGCTGATGGGTAAGACAAATCAGAGAGTAAAGCTTTTGCTGAATGATTCTGGAAGATTCTAACACCGTGCGCAGTGACTGGATGCATTTCCTTTGCCTATTCCAAATTACAGTTCTACATAAGCCACTGACAAGACAATCATTGCATGAGAGGCTAATTCATGTGAATTTAGTCCTTGAGGTGGATGGGATGACACACTTTGAAATCTTTTCAAAACTATAAGAAATTTGATTGCCTTCTTTAGTTTTAAATATAAAATACGTGTCATATACTTTTACATCTATAATGTGGTTTAAGTGCAAATAAGGTGCTTTCTTTAGTCCTTCCAAAAAGGGCATTTTTAATATTTTTGACACAAATTAAATTTCATCCTGCCAACAATTCTAATTACAGTATATATATCCAAACCTAGAGAGTAGCAATAAAGAAGCCTATATCCTGCCATGTTTTTCAAGTTCTCAACAAAAAGTAATTTAATAGCAGATTCTGATAAAATGAGAACTGAAAACATTAACAGTCCATAACTGGATTTCTCTCGCCATGCTAATCATTTCCTTCATCTTTTTATAGTAAGCTGGGTGACATTGAATAGTTTTTATATCTACTAATCAGGGGAATAGTTAATGTATGTAAGACACTATACATGGGAAAATACATATATAAGAATCCCTGCCATCAAAAGGGTATACACTTGGGAAGACAGGTCAAACATTCAAAATAATTTATTTTAAAGAGACTATTTTGTAAAATTCATATCTTTACTTGCTATAAATGCTACAAGAGTAAACACACACACACACACATGCACACACACACACACATACACCCTACTAGGGTATCTCTATCACAGAAAAGGGTTGATGCCATAGAGGTGTCAGGAAAAACTTTATTAGTAATAAGTCATGGAAGACGCCATATTGCTGATTATTATCTCATTGAAATATGGACAACTCAGGAAGCATAGTGGTTTTTATTATTGTAAATGAAGTTTTGTTTCATCAAAGATGGAGACTATGGAAAAGATTATTTGATTAGTTTATTAGGATTGATGACTACTATAACACTAGCTTAAAAAGGAAGTCCTTGAAAAATACATTGAGCTTTTAGGGAGGGTGGCTTCATATGAAGTAAAAACAGCCATGCTGCTGGGAAAGAAGTGTTAGTCTGATAAAGGAAAAATGAATGAAAAGTAAGGAATGTGATGAGTTTATTTAATAAGACTGACATACCTAAGTTAATAAAGATTCTTTAGGGTGGCCTAACAAATTTTCATCAACAAAGTTATTTAAGATAAAATGAACAGAGGAAGAAGCTGACACTTTAAACCAGACCAGAGGCCAAGTCAGGCAAGAGAAATGCTTCAATATAGCTTGCTGTTAGCATGCACAAAGAGATACAGGTTGTGAACTAAAATACTTTGCACCTACAGAGACTTGACTCTTTGCAACTTTATAGCTACAGCATATTCAATGGAGAGTGATAGCTCTACTGCAAATAAATAAGAAGGCAGTAAGAAAAGGAGTGGGGCAGAGTAATTCTACATGAGAGAAAAAAAAAAAAAAACCACGCCATTAAGGCATAAGTATTTTGAGAAGATGAGCATCTTGCTCTGACAGTTAAAAAGCCCAGGTTAATTTTCCACTATGAGTCCCTTCTGATGCACATTGAAAAATGACACCATGAAACTGACACCAGAGCAAAACTACACATGTCCTTTAATACACAAAATGTAGCCACTAATTTGCTTTGAGTGAATTTATTCTGGCAGTTCTAAGACCATGTGTGTAAGACAGAAATGATACCCCATATAATGAGCTTCACAGCACCTAGCTTATTGGTTGTGGTATTTTGATACAATGAGTACCAGAAATTGCTTGTGCATTCAATCAAGAGTGGTAACCTTAAATTGATAAAAGGACTTATTGTAATAAATTACAATTCAAAAAGAAGGACTTTGCCTAGATAAGACAAAAACTTAAGGTTAAATTTGTATACCAGGATTTTTTCCTTTCAGTTCTGAGAATGAGGTGTGTGTGTGTGTGTGTGTGTGAGTAATAAGGGTTCTTAAGTGGCTGACTCACTGCAGTGTAATTGGGGTAGCTGACTGAGGGAAAGTATATGTCTATATGAATGCATATAATCTCTATATGATTTCTGTGCATCATGTGTATGCGCTAAGTTTTGTGTCCAACTCTACACAACCCCATGGACCATAGCTCACCGGCTTCTCTGTCCATGGGATTCTCCAGGCATAAATACTGGAGTGAGTTGCCATGCCCTCCTCCAGGAGATCTTCCCGATCTAAGGATTGAACCCCAGTTTCCTATGTCTCCTGCATTGGCAGGTGGGTTCTTTGCCTCTAACGCCACCTGGGAAGCCCTCTATGCATCATAATATGTATTCCTTACATAAATAATTCAGGGGAATATGTTATACCCTTAACCAATGCAGTAAATATCTCTACCTTGGCTAAATAATATCTACTGAGAAATAATACTCCAAGTCATTAAAATATTTTAAAAGAGGAAAGGGATTGCTTAACCTGATTCAAGAGGTGGTGTACCCAAGAGTGTCTTGAAAAGGGAAAGGAAAACACACACACACACAAACACACACACACACACACACACACACACACACACAAACTCTTGACAGTAACTTCCTTTTGTGAATTGTTCCTAAAGATATAATAAAAATTCATGTCACTGAAAGTATGCTGAAGGAAGCATTTAATACTATACTGTAGCAAATAGTTCTTTACTAAGGAGAAGATGGATTGGGTAAGACACGAGAGGTCTACATTTGTTTCTCCTTTCCTCCCTGTCCCTCATTGAACACTTTTGTCTCAAGAAAAGAACAGCATGGTGCCCAAAGAGGATTCCACTCAGTCTTTACAATTCTTCATTCCTTCCTTTATTTAGTAAAAATGTAAGAGGTTTTTGTTTTGCTTTATGCTTTTTTGTTCCATATACGAGTCCAGGAACCATTCACCCTTTGTTCTTGGTAGTTGAAAAATGTAGCATATGGTAAACCTTTTCACTGAATAGGTATTCACGATCATGCATGTGAAAATGCATTAGAAGAATTTATGAGACATATGGGGACATGGGCTGCATCTGAGACTAAAATCCTGATCACACACTTTTATGTTATCTACTATGATAACTTGTTTGATGGGGGAGATAAGGACAACTCTCTATTCCTTCCTCAAATGATAGAACAATTGGAGTTGTTGTAAATAATTAAAAAATCTTAACAGGAATTTGTTTTTTAAATCAAATCATTCTAGAGGCTGTTCTTTGCAATATTCAAGTAATTAAAATAATCGGTGCTATAGTTTTATAATGTTTTTGAAATACAGTGGTAATTATCAAAACAGAAAATGCTCAATGACCAAATTTTAGTCTTATGACTTTTCCCAACTCTTAATTGTGTATACTTTTGTATAATAATTCCCATGACATGTTATGCTTATAAATTCATTTTTTAAACATTTCAAGTTGGCAAATCTTACATAGTAGGGAAGATGTATAATCTTCCCTTAATTTAGAGGACTGCAAACTCCAGCCTTACAATCAGTTTATTTTGAAAGGCTACTGTTCTCTTATTTGTTTGGAAAGTTCCAGAGTTCACATAATTATATGTGGAGTATAAGAGAGTAAAGATTATAAAACAAACACCTTGTTGTTACTTAAAAACAGCATTGTTATCACATCTGTGCAATCATGAGGAAGCTAGAAAGTGTGAACAATCAGGAAAAAGAATATTTGAAAGAAAATGTCTAATTTTTAAACTTTATTGTTGAAAATATCAAATTTTAAACTCTGAAAAGGTCCTTCAGAGTTTGCTTTGCATTGGAAGTCCTAGTACACTAATAATTGACAAATGTGGCTTTAGCTCAGCAGATGAAATAGGTACTACTACTGTTAGAAATATCTTATGAAATGACTAAAGCAAAGAAATTTGAGGATTTTCTCGTTTGCTTAATGAGAGTTAAACCCATTTCATTCATTGTAACTATTAGTGCCTATGTGCTTTCTTAGAAGTATGGCTTGAATACCATTTCATGATTCTAATTAGGCTACACTGCCTTTTGGAATCTTCATTTCACAAGTAATGTGAATTTAACAGGGATTTTGCTGTGCTCTCTGTTGTATTTTTATAGTATGCAAATAAGTTCAAAATGCCAACACATTCATTATGCTTTATAAAGTTTATACCGGAAAGGTTCCAATCACTTTGAAAAAGATCCTGTCATTATTTATGTGTAAATCCCTATGCCAACCTTCTGAGAAGGAACATTTCAAACTGAAATTTGGAATGTAGATGAAATCCTAAGATGTTTACAAAATGTGGAAACATCTTTGATTTGATTCCCAAGTATCAACAGCATATGAAGGCAAGGGAATCATTTATTCAATGATACAATGAATTTTATTAGTCGAGTATCATTCATCATTATCCTGAAAAGTGAAGCGCATTAGAGGGTTTGGTTCTACTGCTGTTAACCAAGGTGCCCATTGTTGGCATATGTGGCAGCTCCAAGTGGAGGAGGAGGAAGCATATGGGTCCAAAGATGGGAAAAGCTTCTTGTAAAGAAAGGTTAGATAAGGTGAGGGAAATTGTGGTGGGGCTGGGGTCTGATGAAGAGGAGGAAGGAAAGCAGAACAAAAGCAAAGATGGAATCATTTGTGTGAAAGGAGGGTGCATGGGCTCCTTCATTAATTTAGTCATCTGGTTTTCACTCAGCTCCTTTTCTGTGCCTGTTTCAAAGCAGGAGCTGAAGAGAGATGGTCTCATGGAAACAAAGGGAATGAATGAGTACTTACAGAAGTGCGTAGGGGGAAGGCAGGAGCAATGGAGATGCATGTTTCTGCTGCAGAACACGAGTCAGAAGAAATGCTTCCAGCTATGTGGTCTAGAGTGCATGTTCCTTAGGCCTCTCAGGGAAAGGGCATAGTTCCTAAGTCCTCTCCCACTCTCCAGACTTTCTTCATCCAACATCACAACCAATTGCAGCGTGCTACTCTGTCTTTAACATGGAATTTGTTTACAGTATTGGTCCTCTGGATATTTGAAATAAGAAAACATACATGTCTGAGGATCAAAGTCCTTAGAATTGTTTCTGAGTGAGTAGGAAAGAGATTGTAATCTCAATTCTGATAAAGAAATTTAAGCCAAAAAATATAAAATTTAATAAATGGTATCCTAGCTATTAGTTGATTTCCTAGTATTTTAGTGAAATCTAATTTTTAAATATCTACAAAATGTGAATTGATCTATACAATTGATTCTGTGGATCTGCCCCCTTTTTGTTAAACTACATTAATTTACAAATATGCCCACAATATGATACTACTGAAAGATCAAAGGAGTGCATAAGATGATGTTTTCTACCCTTTGCAATGGCATGTTTTTAAGTCTTATCTGTGGATGTTTAAAACCAAAGTGTTGCGCTATTTCAAAATGTCATAGTTTGCACTCTAACTAAATTGTAGAAAATGACAAATCTGAATATGACATTATTCTCTTAGTCATAAAAAATAATTGAATTTCATTGAAAAGTATTTAATGTCAAATATATAATACTATGTTCTTCTTGGAATAATCCCTATGAAATAAGTGTGGTAAATCAAATTATTCCCATTTTATAGATCAGGTAACAGACGCAAAAAGATATTTAAATAATATGTTAGCATTTGATTATTCATTTAACAAGTAAGTAGAACAGTTGCTCAGTCGTGTCTGACTCTTTGCGACCCCATGAATCACAGTACGCAAGGCCTCCCTGTCCATCACCAACTCCCGAGTTCACTCAGACTCATGTCCATCGAGTCGGTGATGCCATCCAGCCATCTCATCCTCTGTCGTCCCCTTCTCCTCCTGCCCCCAATCCCTCCCAGCATCAGAGTCTTTTCCAATGAGTCAACTCTTC
>SJXQ01010792.1:26913-41858 GCA_006408695.1 Aepyceros melampus | reverse complement strand
GTGCAGTCTATGGGGTCGCAAAGAGTCAGACACGACTGAGCGACTGAACTGAACTGAACTGATATATATATATTCTTTTTCAGAGTCTTTTCCACTTTAGGTTATCACAAACTATTTAATAGAGTTTCCTGCACTGTACAATGGGACCTTGTTATTTATTCAGCCCAAAGGTTTTAAGCACTGGAGCTGGGCTAAGGAGGAAGAAGAGATAGTGACCACCATATATTTTCTGACCCTATAGGTCAGACCTGGAGCTAAGAACTGGAAAATATTTTATCAGTTCATTCTCATAAATGCAACTGAGACACCAGAGAGTATAAAGAATTTAAAAAATCTGAACAAAGTAACACAGCTAGTAAATTGCAGGGCTAGGATGATTTGAACCCAAATTTGATTGCCCTCCAGACCCAGTCTATTTCCTTTAATTCTACACTCTCACTTAGCTTCCCTGTGGTAAGTGAGAGTTGTATGGTAGATACCATGCATAGAAGTTAAGTGTGTGAGAGTTTGTGTGTGTGTGTGTGTGTGTATGTATACAGATCTCCAAACAACCTGGGATTTGAACACAGATCAGTTTGGCAGAGCAAACTGCCAAATCCAGCTCGGCCTGTCATTCCAGAATTTTAACAATCCTTCTGGACTTCCCTGGCGGTTCAGTAGGTTAAGACTCAGCTCCTCCAGTGCACGGGGCACCAGTTCAATCCCTGGTTGGGAAACTAAGATCCCACGTACCCATAGTGGCCAAAATAATAAATACATAAAAGAATCCTTCTCCCCAGTGGAAGAAGTGGAACCCTCACAGCTGGAGCTAGGAGCCGATGTGACAGTGGCCTCCTCCCACCCTGAGTGCCTCTGTCTCAGGATACCTCTATCACACAGCCACATCTCCAGCACCGTTGTTGTTGTTCAGTTGCTCAGTCGTGTCTGACTCTTTGCAACCATGTGGACTGCAGCTTACCAGGCCTCCCTGCTCCTCACCATCTTCTAGAGTTTGCCCAAGCTCATGTCTGCTGAATCGGTGATGCCATTCAACCAATTCATTCTCTGCTGCACTCTTCTCCTTTTGTCTTCAATCTTTCCCAATCTTTCCCCCAGCATATGGTACAAGAAAAGCCACATTCAGGCCACCAGGCCATCAGCAGACCAGCCCAGGAGGGCAGGTCTGATGCTCCTCCCTATGGCCACCAAGATGAGCATTGGTGTTGAGTGAGCCTCGGAGGCTAGAGAGGAACTAGAGGGACTAGAGGGACTGTGTGTTCCATCTAGCTCAGCATCACTATGAAGCTTGACTGGTTTTCCCAATCGACTCAACATTTCTGCTTGTCACTTAATTGCTATATGAAAGTAGAAATATGTGTCTCTTTGCTGCTTCCTCCCAACAGGTAGAAATAAATAAATAGATAAATGAAGAGATTAAATAAAAGAGACAAAACAAATGATGTTTTCCTATGAGATGTCTACGGATAGAGTGACTGTATGATTGTCAGACTAGAACCTTCTGAGAATGAAAGGGCGTCACTATTCACAATTACAGGAGGGCAGCAAGTATAAACCGACCAGCCCTGGAGAAACAAGCTGTGCAGAGAGAACGTGAGTCTCAGTGACCACAGTCCATGGCTCTACTCTTTGCTGTGCAGCTTGGAGCATATGGGAATATGGCAGTGGTGGTGGTTTTTAATTGTTGTTGTTTAGTTGCTAACTCTAAACTGCTAAAGCCGTGTTGGACTCTTTTGCGATACATGGACTGTATCCTGCCAGGCTCCTCTGTCCATGGCATTCTACAGGCAAGAAAACTGGAGCAGGCAGACATTCCCTTCTCCAGGGGATCTTCCCGCCCCAGATTCGGACCTGGGTCTCCTTCATTACAGGCGGTCTCTTTACCGACTGAGCTACCAAGGAAGGCCAAGAATACGGGAGTGAGTTGCCATTTCCTTCTCCAGGGGATCTTCCTGACCCTAGGGATCCAACCTGTGTCCCCTGCATTGGCAGGCAGATTCTTAACCACTGAGCCACCTGGGAAGACGTTGTTTTTAATACTATCTATAAAAACAAGGAGAAAAAAGCAGGAGTTTTCCCTAGTAGGGGCGAGGTGGGGGGGTGTCAGTAAATGTATTAATAGGCAAGTGTATGTTTCCTGCCGTTTTCTCTCCTTCCCCCAACCTGTAAGCTGTCAGAGATTCCTTTAGCTAAGAGTAGCCCCACCTTTAAAGTCCTCAAGCTCCCCATTCCTCAGATCTTTCAGGCAAGGTGTCAAAAACAAAGCAAATTCTCTTGGCGAAATTCTTTGCATTTTAACTGAGAACAAACCCCTAAGGCACTGGGTGACCTAGAGCAGCCCGAGGCCTCTGAATCCAAGAAGGCGCAGGCACCCACCCAGGTCTCTGGGCAGGGGAGGCCAGTTCAGAATGAAAAAGCACCTCCTCTTCTTCACTCTGTCCGAGGGCTTAGACTGTCACTGTCGAGGACTGACTCTCTAGGATTAACTGGCTCTGGGTTTTGCCGATTCAGGGTTAACAGGAGCCCGGCCCTGGGAATGGGATGATGTGTGGGCTTGCCATCCTTCTCCATGCAAGAAGGAGCCACGGGAAGCATCAACTCTGAGAAGCAGCAACTCTGAGATCTCCTAGCACTGCGAGGCCCACTCCACAGTCTCCTCTCTCCTGTTGACGAAAAGGAAGCTTTCTCGCTGCAGGCAGCAATGACAGCCGGGGAAACGGGAGCTCTGCCGCTGGCCCGATCTGCAGCCAAACGACAGCAGAGCAGCACCAAAAGAGAGTTTCCAGGATACTTCTTAATTGGGTGCTCAGAATCCAGAGTCTACTAATAGCCGTTTACATACAACACCATTAAGTTGCATTGCTATAGAACTACCCGCCAGATGTGAAACAACCAGATTTACTGGTCTGTTTGCAGCTGGTTGTACCTTCTCCGGGGCTCATGCCCCATTCGTTCAAATGGCTGCTTCCCCATCTGCTTAAATGCAAGCGTACAATACAGCCCCGGGGCCCTGGGGTGCCCTGTGCTCCTGCACGATGCCCAGGACAGAGTCGGGAAGGAGGGCAGAGCAGAGGTCAGATGAATGCAGCTCTCTGCTTTTTATTAAAAACAACATTTAAAAAGAACAACCGTTCTATGGCCACCAGAGCATTTTATTTTTCTGCTGGGAGAAGAAAAGCTCTCCAAATGTTTTATTCAGCAGAAACTAGAACACTGTTATTATAAACTTTCTTTTCCAAACAAATTCCCTGAGCTTTACGCTGCCAGAACCCCTCCTCTCCAGGGTAGCTCTGCCTTCACTCCCTGACTCCTGAGACTCTGCTGGGAAGTCTGCCACCCTGGCTCCAGCCGGCGGCAGATGGTCTCAGGGGGGAAGCGGGGAGCTGCAGAACTCAGCCCTTCCCAGGAAGGTTCTGAGAAAATCCACAGCCTGTGCAGTATCCTTAGAAGGAAGATCCTGTTACCGTACTCACACCTACCAGGATTCTCTTCAGCAGCAGATCAGAGTCTACTGAAGGCCCTGGGTGTCCCTATCTGCCCTGTCACCTCAGAAATTCTGAGTCAAACATTACCTCCCAAAAGCAGCCCTTCAGCCCGAGGACCCCTGGGGGTGCCGGGGGTGGAGTGGGGGGAATATCATCCAACACTTCAGGGATGACTGATGGGGGAAAATAAGAAACATGACTTATCCCAAATTCTGGAAGTTCTAAATGGTTCCACTAATAGAAGAGAGGGCTTCCCAGGTGGCCCTACTGGTAAAGAATCTGCCTGCCAATGCAAGAGACTCAGGAGACCTGGGTTTGATCCCTGGGTGGGAAAGATCCCCTGGAGGAGAAAATGGCAACCCACTCCAGGATTCTTGCCTGGAGAATCCCATGGACAGAGGAGCTTGGAGGGCTACAGTCCATTAGGTTGCAAAGAGTCAGACATGACTGAGCGACTGAGCCTGCACACATATCCAATAGAAGAGATCCTTATTTGTAGCCTCAAAAGGGAGTTGAAGAGCATAAGCCTTTTTAAAAGGACTGGTGGGTCCACAGATGGATTCACCATGGGTTACCATGCCAACATCTCTGACAGAGTCTGGTAGAGGAACTATAGTTATAAAAAGTCAGGTCTCCTTCCTAAGCTCCTTCAGAGTGAGCTGTTGGAGGAGAAACTCTTTCATTATGGCAGCATCAGGCAAGGTCATCACTTGGTTTGAGCATAAAAAAGAAAATTAAATAGTGATGAATGATCTGGGAGGGAGGATGTGCTAAAAGATGTGGTCACCAGAGCCCAAATGGGAGCATCAGGAACAGCGTAAGCCAGAAGTGCCTGGAGGTCCAGTGGTTAGGACTCCCCACTTTCACTGCCAAGGGCTCAGGTTCAATCCCTGGTCAGGGAACTAAACTCCGACAAGCCACGTGTTACAGTAAAAAAGAAAAATGGTGAAAGCAGTGAACATCAAATGAGATTGCCTTGTCCCAAACTTCTCCATCATCTTCCCTGTATCACAGGGGAAAGAAGAATAAACTACATTTCTCAGCATCTTCTGTAGACATATTTCTGGGTTCATTTAGGGTCTGGGAAGACAGAACGGCTTCTTGGTGCATGTGGATAAGTCAGCAGAGGTGAGTTGGCAGTAAATGGACTCCATTTTGCAATGTCTGGTACCAGTTTGAAGGGCTTCCCTGGTGGCTCAGATGGTAAAGAATCTGCCTGCAATGCAGGAGAATGGGATTTGACCCCTGGGTTAGGAAGATCCCCTGGAGGAGGGCATGGCAACCCACTCCAGTATTCTTGCCTGGAGAATCCCATGGACAGAGGAGCCTGGAGGGCTACAGTCCATGAGATCACAAAGAGTCAGACAGGACTGAATGACTAACACACAGGGTACCAATTTGAAGGGCGTGGAGATAACGCCAGTGGCTTCCTGATTTCTGTGGTTGATATGGTAGTAGATATGTGTTCTCAGTCTCCGTGTGATTGGTAGGGGCATGACCTCAAAGCTAAGCACTAAAATGGCAGCTTCTGGCTGAGTTGCTAAAGAATCCTAAGAATCTGCCTGCAATGCAGGAGAATGGGATTTGACCCCTGGGTTAGGAAGATCCCCTGGAGGAGGGCATGGCAACCCACTCCAGTATTCTTGCCTGGAGAATCCCATGGACAGAGGAGCCTGGAGGGCTACAGTCCATGAGATCACAAAGAGTCAGACAGGACTGAATGACTAACACACAGGGTACCAATTTGAAGGGCGTGGAGATAACGCCAGTGGCTTCCTGATTTCTGTGGTTGATATGGTAGTAGATATGTGTTCTCAGTCTCCGTGTGATTGGTAGGGGCATGACCTCAAAGCTAAGCACTAAAATGGCAGCTTCTGGCTGAGTTGCTAAAGAATCCACCTGCAATGCAGGAGACCCTGGTTCGATTCCTGGATCAGGAAGATCCCCTGGGGAAGGGATAGGCTACCCACTCCAGTATTCTTGGGCTTCCCTTGTGGTTCAGCTGGTAAAGAATCTGCCTGCAATGCAGGAGACCTGGGTTTGATCCCTGGGCTGGGATGGTCCCCTGAAGGAAGGAAAGGCTACCCACTCCAGTATCCTGGCCTGGAGGATTCCAAGGATTGTATAGTCCATGGGGTCACAAAGAGTCAGACAAGACTGAGCAGCTTTCACTGGTTGTCATGCCTCCAGCCTTTCCAGGGATTTTGTAAAGTAACTAAGTCCTTTTCTCCTTGCAATACCATTTTTTTTCTCCTGTGTGCCCAGATGCATGCTTTGGGTGTGGCTCAACGGGTGTTGAGCCATCACGGTACATCAGACCTGAGCCAAACAGCCTCCACCTAAGACCCTCCATGTTGCTCTCCCTTTGCTCGTCTGCCTCAGACAAGCGCCATGACCCTGGAGGCCGTGGGTGGGGACACTGGAGCCACAGGTGGGGATGGGCGGAGTCTGCATCCCTGAATCAGGGTTTGGAAGAGAGGCATCTTGGAAAAGAAGCTCTACGCCATCAGGGTGGCACCAGACACGACCACCACCGGCATGTTGGGGGGTGGAGAAAGTGATGTTGCCGATGAGGAAGACGCTGGAGATGGAATAGCCAAGAATAAAATGGCGAAACAGTGTCAGCAAAGTGAGGGAGGGAGGCCTGCCCTTGTGCTGCATCCCTGGGGCTGCGAGGTTTATCTAGTATGGCATTAGCATCACCCCAGCTAAAAGAGGTTGTTATGTTTCTGCACTAAACTCTGACCGATCACCACCACTGGGGTGAAAGTCAGAGTAAGTCGCTGGTCATACTGACATGAAAACAATACACGCCACAAAACCAAAAACAAACGAAGCAAAAAGTGAAAACACACAAACCAGAAGCAACACGTCAGGGGCAGAATTCAACTAAAAAAAAGAGAGTTGGCGATCAGCGTAAATTTTTCAGGTGGAAGGCTCAGAAATGAAATTCCTTTCACGTCATATAAACGCCACCCCTGCTCATCGCTCCATCCTCATCCTCTGTCACCCGCCATGTACACTGAACTGCAGAAAAAGTCCATAAAAGCCTCCACATAAACTTAGGTTTCTTAGCCCTTTAGTGTTCCTGCAGGGATGAGGTCCAGGGATCCATCCTCACAGAGGAACACCTGGTTTCCAGGTGTCCAGGGAGGGCACCCAAGTAGAAGCCCCCTCTCTGGACGGAGTGGAGTCCATCTTTCTCCACAGTGGACCTCAATAACAGGGGCTGTTCCCTTTGAAAGTGATCCCGGAGCAGATGCCGATCCAGAGACAAGTGGGCACATCCCAAGCTACAGATGTGAGGCCTGGCAGCCCAAGTGCCAGCTCAGGGATGAGCCAGGCCAGCTGGTCTGTTCCCCTGGCTGGGAGCAGGCCTCAGAAACGCGCCAGCCTCTCATGTTCTGATGTGTCACAATCTACCCTTTTGTTGTTCCGGAACATTCTGGAGCACAGAAGGCTAATCATCCATCGTGGTGAGACATCTGCTTGTGATGACCGAGGGCTCAAGCCCAGAACATCCCAGCATCATCCTGAAGGCGGCCACATAGTCACGCTCCGCCTGTTCACCACCGTTGCCCTTTCACCAATTCACGAATCAAGAAGAGAGGAAAACACACTCTTAAGTCTGGCAGTGACAACAAATCCCAAAAGATAAATTCATTTTATTAAGAGTGAAGCACAAAATAAATTCACCCATGTTCTGAGAAGACAAATGTGCTTGTTGATTCCAGCAAAAACTGAGTTTCCATTCCCTTCTCCAGGGGATCTTCCTGACCCAGGGATCAAAACCACGCTTCCCCTATTGCCGGCAGATGCTTCACCACCTGAGCCACCAGGGAAGCCCCAAGTAGGAGAACACGTCCATCTACTTTGGCCCCATCCATGGGGCTTGAGGACAACCAGCCTTCATTTAGGTTTTCAGTGGCTCAAAAGCAAAGGGAGGCAGTCTGTTTCTGCTGCTCCTGTCGCGTGTGTCTCGTGGAGCTCAAGGATAGAAAACATCCGCGCTGAGGGTTGATCTTGAACATGAGGCCCAGCAGAGTCCCAACAGATGGAGCTCTTCTAAGCCAAAAGGGCAGCTGCTCAGAGTTACTTTGCCACAAGTTTGTAGGGGAGAGAATGTAAACTCTAACCCCAGGAAGCTTTGTATCTTGTCAACCAATGACCACTTTGAATTTAAAATCCAAGAGGATAAGCAGGGATAATAACCTTTAGTTGAAGGCAGCGTGTTAAGTCGCTCAGTCATATCCGACTCCTTGCAAACCCATGAACTGTAACCCACCAGGCTCTGTAACTGTAACCCACCAAGGAATTCTCCACGCAAGAATACTGGAGTGGGTTGCCATTCCACCTCCTTCTCCAGGAGGTCTTCCCAAGCCAGGGATCGAATCTGGATCTCCTGCATTGCAAGCAGGCAGATCCTTTTCTATCTGAACCACCAGGGAAGGCTGCATGTGCCCAAAACTGAACTGAACATTTTACATACTTAGTATCATTTAATTCACCCAACAGGACTCTGAGGTAGGTGGTTTTATCCCGTTATACAGAAAATGACATTGAGTGTCAGAAAAATTAAGGAACTTGCCAGAGCCATACCACCTATGAGCAGCAGAGCAAAGAGTCAAATCCAGTTTGGCTTGACTACAAATCTTGTCCTGTTAAACACAACGCATCCACTATTTATCACTCTCAGGGGTCATCTGGACCCACACGCTGGCGATACAGGCAGTCCACATTAGAGAACAAATATCAGAAAGGGCTGCTGGAAAGGGAACTCCCAAGCTTGGGGAGTGAGGCCAGGCGGCTTGACTGACGCTCTGAGCTGGACCCCTCCGCATGCCGATTTCAAGCCGGCCACCAGGGAGCACTTATAAAGGCAGGAGCTCACCATAGCTGTTCACAATCCCCTGTGCAACCTCCTCCCAAATAAGAAAACACAGGGAACCCCAGAACCACTGATCATATCCAACTATCCCCTGGGGTAGTTTGATCCCATTAGTTCTCTTTTTCAAGAGGAAACAAGAAACCAGGCTCAAAATGCTTCTATGGTTCGGTTCCAGAGAGATCGAAAGCAGCTCAGTGGTTGCCAGGGGCTGGGAGCTGAGGGGAAGAGCCGACTACCAAAGGGTGCAAGAGAACTTCCGAGAGGTGACGGAAATGTTTTCTGTGGTAATGAAAAAGCCTTCGCACAACTGTATACATTTGTCAAAATTCATTTAATCATACACTTACCAATGGCAGATTTTACTGCATGTAAATTGCTTCTCAATAAAGCAGATTTAAATATACATTTTTTTTTCCCCCAGAAAGTACTGGCTGGTGAACTTAAGCTAAAATTTCCATTGTGTAGCTGCATTGCAGTAAACCCTTGATCCAGAATCCCTAGGTTGTTCAACCTACCCAGCAGGGAGATTTCCTGCAGGCTGATCACACCAGGTCCAGTGGCAAGAAGGGTTAGAGTGGTATTTTCCTGCAAACACTTCTGTTGCAGTTTAAATAAGGAGCTGTTTGCTAACATTACCTTGGCTCCCTGCCTCCTTTCCTGAATCTTCAGAGGTCATCCTGTGTACTTGGTAAAAACATTCATCTGGAAAATTGCCTAGAGCCAGATTAAATATAACATCACTGTTTTTAACTTCTATCTCACATGACATACCTGTCTTTATCTTCATATCTTGTTGCATTTTGAAGGCCATACCTGTCTCTACAGTCAGCCCTGATACAAAAAAAATACTTGCTAAAAATATTCACAAAGCTTGGCGTGGATTAAAAATAAGCCTTTCAGTTACATTCACTCCTCTCTCCCAGCCTATGTGTCCTTTCAGCTCTAGGTCACTCGTGCCCCAACACATTCTTTTTGGTAAAAATATTTCTTTCCCCACTGTGGCCAGTTAGGCTCCCTGCTCTCTATCCAAGACCTCCTATTTGGGGAAGATGTGAAAGCTTCTGACTCAGGTTAATAGCTCAATCGGAAAAGGAGCATAAGCCACACAAATATAGTCTAACATTGGAAATAATCAGATCAGTCATGCAAATTAATAAGTACATAAGGTTATATCCCAGAGGAAAAGAGTGCAGGCTCATACAGCAAAAGCTGCCAGAAAGAATGGATTTTAAAGGGAAATGAAAACTAAAGAGCCAGCCCTGACTTTGGAGTCTTAAAAGCTATTGATGTTCTCTGCTCTTAGGTGTCCTGGCTTTTGGGAGGAAGCCATTCTCTGAACCTCACAGCAAAGTGTGGACTGGTAAGAGGTTTTTTGGTAATAAAAGAGTGAAAAAACACAAAAGACAACACTTTTTCAAATCACATTTAAATCATTTATTAAAAAGGCGGAGTACAGCGTTTAAGAAGCCAGTCCTATCAACGAGAACTTCTGAACATCAAATGAAAATAGTCCAAGACCAGATGATAAAGGCATTCAAAAGCACAGAAGCACACATACCTGCAAGGTTTTCAGATTGCACTGATGTTCTACAAACTTTCAATGGTTTTTATTTTCACATTTCTTTCTCAAAAAAAAAATGCCGTTTTCTTACAAGTTTCAGGCTTCAAGACAAAAATTGCATTAAGCCATTGATATGACTTAATACAAGTCTAACATATGCTCTAAGGGCTTTATAATAAGCTATCATTTTATCACTGCCATTTGCTTTTATTGTGGTCTTAGTGTCATGAAAGTAAAAGTTTATGATGAGACAAAAGAAAATTAGTTTTGCTTATCATCTTATATTCATTCCATAAAAAAATAGTTATTTTTTTTTAAGTAGGAGGTTGGGAGAGGGTGAGAGGAATTGATGTTTAAGTCCAGTTCTAATCTCTGCCTTTGGAATGAAATTATGAGGCAGGAGTCTTCTACTGACCCTTAGGAAGGAAAAAAAGCACAAGTGCCTCCTCTGTAGATTCATCTGGGACTGGTTAGACAATTTAAGGTCGAAAAAGAATTTTCTCCGGAAAACTCATAGCATTTCATAGATATAACATAAGCATGCTAAATTTACTTATCGGCTACATACCAAACATCATGCCAGGCGCTACTAAGAAAAACAAAGTTGAAGGTTTGGACCCTCTAGGAGCTTCAGAAATTAATCTGCCTGTTAAGCCCCAGATTTCTTGCAAAGTATGGAAGAATCATCCAGCTTATATGAGAACTGGCCCTTGAACCCTCTTTTGTACAAAGAATCTCCAAAAGCCATACAAAGTTCTCTTTATGCCCCTTAATTTTCAGATGTTACCTTATCAAAGGCTTCCTTAGAACCATAATGCCCAAGACCTCAGACAATTCCAGATTATTTCAGTCTGAGAAATGCATCCCAGGAAGCAGATGGCTTCCAAGAGAGTTCATCCAATAAGGCATGCCCTGAGTCTCTAGCATGGAAGAACACAACTCCCAACTTTTACAACTAAGCACATATACTTTTGGATCTTGAGCCCTGCCCCATCTCCCAGCCCCTAAATAAGTGGAGAAGACATATTTTTTCAGTGAAAATTTGATTTCCCTCCACCCTAACACATGAAAGTTTACTGAGGTATCTGCTGGAAGACAAGATCATAATTCAGAAGGTAACCATCATTATAGACGAAAAGTTTCTGCTCAAAAGGGTGGTAGTTAATACTTTGCACATTCTCTTGCATCTTCTGCATTACAATGTTAAGTCTGCCCTCTTTCCCTGTGTTTGTGTCATAGTAGTAGAAAATTTCTTCTATTCTGGTGTTCAGAGTGCGAGTGGCATACAGAACCCCACACACCATGAACGTGTTAGTAACAGATGGTTTATACTGCTTGGTATGCCAAGTGTTTAGCACCGCAAGCGTGGTGTCATTGAGTTTACTAATCACGATGTTACCAGTGCTGGCTTCAGTTGCATAAATCACCCACAATCCATTCTCATCCACAGCAAAGTCCATGTCTTGCCAACCAACATTAGCATACGAAAAGCGATTATTATAGGCAGCATTAGGGAGAGTCTGGGACAAATCAACTCTGTTGGTGGTCAGGTTAATTTTGGCTATGTTCCGGGTGTTGTACCAATTGACATACATGTTGTTCTTATAAACTACTGTACCACTGCCTTGGCCATAGGAAATTTGATTGTGTCGGGTGTGTGCATACAACAGCAAATCATCCTTTGTATTGTAGAGTCTATAATATTGCAAAGTTCTTCCATTTGTATCCAAAGGTGCCACCCAGTACACCCCATTGCCTGGATGCTGGGGAGAGTAATCCCGACCCCAGGCGCCATACTTATAGCTAAACCCTAGCCAGTTGAGCTGAACAATAGCTGGTTTGCTGATATTCACCACACCACCGTGCGCACAGCTCCCTAGAGGAACAAAACAAATAAAAGGACATTCTTAGAGAAAATGCAATGCAAGAACAAACAGGTTAATATTCTAAGAACCAAAGGAATCCATAAACATTTTTCTTGTCAACACCATGGCTCTGATGGAGAAAAGGCAAAAGCTACCGCTGGCCTTGGTCTCAATGCAAACATGTTATCAGTTCTAGAGACTGTCTCCTGTTTACATGGATGGGCCTTCAATCTGGAAAATGGGTATAGTGGAACTGTGAACAACCATTTAAAAAAGCTTAGAAAAGGAAGACTTGGTGAATTTAATGTATTTTCTTCTATGAGAATGCATTTCAGCAATATTATTTTATTTCATTTTCCTTATAGAGAAATCAAGAAAGCAAGACCACAGGAGAATGCCTTCCTATTGCGATAAAGCCGTACTCACAGTGGTGCTCTTCACCAGGCCTGGGAGAATTGGGATGAAGAAGTCGATCCTGGGCAAGTCTTTCTTCCCTTCCCTTCACTCTGCCCTTCGCTGGGGCCCCAAGGACATGTCCACACCAGGTACCAGTGCTGCCCATGTTACCCTCAGGAGAGGAAGTTTCTACTATGGCATTTTAAAGATACAGACAGATGGTCCTTGTCCATCCCAAACTGCCTAACTATCCCTTCTCCCCAGCAACGATCAGTTTGTTATCTAAGTCTGTGAGTCTCTGTTTTGTAACAAGTTCATCTGTATCATTTCTTTCTTAGATTCCATACCTAAGGCATGCCATATAATATTTCTCCTTCTCTGTCTGACTTACTTGACTCAGTATGACAAGGTACACTGCTATATTTAACTTGGATAGCCAACAAGGACCTACTGTATAGCACATGGAACTCTTTCCAGTGTTACGTGGCAGCCTGGATGGGAGAGGACTTGGGGAAAATGGACACATGTGTATGTATGGCTGAGTCCCTTCACTGTTTGCCTGAAACTATCACAGCGTTGTGAATTGGCTCAATACAAAATAAAAAATGTTTAAAAAAAAAAAAGAAAAGAAAGATGGCCCTCGATGGACCTCTAAGAGGCCCTCTAATGATGGGATTTCAGCTTTGGAAATCACGGAAGGTATTTTAGGGCAGCATTGCCTGTTCTGTGCCCAAAGGATAGATGACATGGTGACCATCTCGCTGCAGAGTTACATGGTGGGCCCTGTGGCTCATAAGCCATAGCCTGCTGTGCCGCAGAATGACGGGCCAGCACGTCATCGTTCCCAGAGTCTGACGCTGTCATTGTCGCAATGTGTACAATCAAGTGGGACCAGACTCACCGGTCCGCTGAATCTACATTCCCTGAAACACTCGGGTGAATGACTCTGGCTGGGCCTTTTGGCCCTTTGCAGAGTCCTCCCTCTGAAATGCCTGCCAACCCAGACACTTATGAGCTATAAAAAAATAGAATAAAAATCCTCCAGTATTTTTATAATAGCTATCTAAAGATTTGAACAGACAGTTTCTGGAATCTTAATAAATACCCTTAAAAAGCTGGCCAGAAATTTTATTGGAATTACAGAGGAAAGTCGACTCCAAGTACATTGGAGGTCATTTTCCCTCATCCTGCTGCCTAGAGCAGAGCAGGTGAGGGAGGAGGGGACAGAACCTGGCTGTAAATGCGTGGAGGGACCCAGGGAGCCACGAGGGCACATGAGGTGAGCTCAAGCCAGAATCAGAGCTCCAAAGAACTGCCCGATATTAACTCCGCGGGGAGCAAGGGGGTGCAAAGCATTCGCCTCTGAGTCTCTGCCTCTGATGGCTACAGAAAGACCCATTTCTTTCCTTGTTAAATGCCTCTCCTCTCACCCCTCCTCATTCAAGGACTGTTCAGAGGTGAAACCATTACTAGAAACCCTGCTTTTATTTTTCCAATCTGCTGGGGCTTTTTGGTCCCGGAATTAAATATGTGCTCCTTAAATGCTCTCATAAATCCGCACTTGGTGGGAAAGCCAGCCAACCATACAACAGGTAGAGAAATGAAACTGCTCTGTACCCAACCTCAAATAATTTTGCATATCATTAAGCAGAACACAGTCGCGGGTTTATTTTAATAATGCATGCACCATTTCATAAATAAAAAAGCAACGCTGTTCAGCCAAGAGACTGCTCTTCACTAAAGAAATAATAAATAAAATTATAAAGTATTATTTCCTCTTCTAAAAGTGATCTCTCAGATGAATGCTTGTTTGCTTTTGTTTATGAAACAATGCATGAATTATTAAAATAAAGTTAGTGGTGTGTTCAGTTTAATGATAACAAAAACTGTTTGAGTTTCCATATGCTACTAACCAGATATTCTAGTTAAAATATCTTCCTGAGAACTTATTTATTCAACGACATTTCACCCTGAGGAAATGAAAGAAAGTCACTTTTTTCTTGCAGGTTAGAAGACTTAGGCATTGTTTGCTTAATTGAATCTTGCCCTCCTGGAAAAGAAATATCCCAAACCAACAGCAACAAAATATTTAAGGAAAACTTATGTGCTATAACATAGTCAAGCATTTTATCATGGGATTAAAGATAATAAACTATTCTGTCCTAGAGGGAGAAATCCTTAGATATGAAGGATCCAAAATAAACTTCCCTTAAAAATTACTACTACTACTAATAATAATAATAACATTTATTATTTCACAAGTTGACCAAGAGATTAAAATTGTACCTCTTATAAAAATTCAAAAAGACACATGTACCCCAGGGTTCACTGCAGCATTACTTACAGTATCTGAACATGGAAGCCACCTAAATGTCCATCAACAGATAAACGGATGGAGATTTGGTATGTATATACGATGGAATCTTATTCAGCCATAAAATGGAAAGATTGGGTCATTTATAGAGATGTGAATGGACCTAGAGTCTGTCATACACAGTGAAGTAAGTCAGAAAAACAAATATTGCATATCAACACATATGTGTGGAACCTAAAAAAAAAAAACCTGGTACAGACGAACCTATTTGCAGGGCAGGAACAGAGATGCAGATGCAGAAAATGGGCATGTGGACACAGGGGAGAGAGGGACGGTGAGACGAATTGGGAGGCTGGGCTTGACATATATCCACGACCGTGTGTAAACTAGATAGCCAGTGCGGACCTGCTGCATAGCACCGGGAGCTCAGCTTTGCGCC
>SJXQ01010792.1:0-19002 GCA_006408695.1 Aepyceros melampus | reverse complement strand
AGTGCCCGCCCGCCCCCCCAGCTGTGATGACCAAAAATGTTGCAGACATTGCTAAATGTTCCCCAGGTGCAAAACCACCCCCACCCCCTGCGACCACCGCCCTCCTTCCGTTTAGAACCACTGCTTTAAATGGAACTCTTTTCTAGAAGAGGGAGACATGCTCGAAGAAGAATTCCCTCTTTGATTACCATATGCAATGAGTTTTGAACCCCTCTGCCTTCTACAGAGTACCATAAAGACCCAACCTACAAAGTATGGTTTTCTCTGGAGTGTCTAGGAGTGGGATTTGCTGGATCATATGGGAGTTCTTTCTTTTAGTTTTTTAAGGAATCTCCATACTGTTTTCCATAGTGGTTGTACCAATTTGCATTTCCACCAGCAGTGTAGGGGGTTTCCTTTTTCTCCACACCCTGTTCAGCACTTATTATTTGTCGACGTTTTGATGATGGCCCTTCTGGCAGATGTGAGGTGATGCCTCCTTGTAGCTTTGATATGCACTTCTCTAATAATTAGTGAAGTTGTCATCTTTTCATGTGCTTTCTTGTCATCTGTATGTCTTTGGAGAAATGTCTATTTAGTAACCAACAAGGACCTACCATATAACACGAAAACTATACTCAGTTTGAAATAACCTGTAAGGGGAAAGACTCTGAAAAAACCAGATACATATGTATGTATAACTGAATCACTTTGCTGTGCACTTGAGACTAACACAACACTGTAAATGAACTATACTTCAGTTTTAAAAAAGAGACCTAACTTACTCTTCAATATGTGAGATATGTGCTACTATAAAGTACACATTTCATCAACTGCATCCACATGTTTATTCCAAGTTTTTTCCAAGAACTGATTATTGCAATCAGACCTTTAAATTACACATTTGGTGCATATATTTGAATGTCTGATCATTAAGCTAAAATACTTCCAAAAATTCCCATGGTGGCTTAGTGTATAATTGGAATCTCCAAATGGATATTTCAATAAACACAGTTGGTGGTTCTTTCTGTATCTGAACTCTAAAAGAAATGCCATGGCTTTTTTAAGGACCTGCTCATTAAAAGTTGCCAGTTTTTACACTCTTGTAAAAATTTGAAGAGAAGTGATGCTTTTCCCTCCAAACTGCTAATGTCAAGTAGCTGATCCACAGGGCCTGGATGAAGTCAGAGCCAGATGTCAGCTTCTAATCCTTCTAATACCAAAGGCAGCCCTAACTTCTGTCATTTTAGCCCTTCCACTTAACCCCACTGTACAAATTAGAGTAGACTCATAGGCCGCAGACCTAAAGGCCTAGGGCTGCAGGCAAAGAGGATTTTAATTAAAGTTGAAAACACAGCCCTTGGCACTGCTAGCATATCTCCTCGGGCAACGGATGCTCATTGCCATCAGAAGAGGCTGATAAGGCTGGTGACATTTTGGTGGATAAGGAGATTAAAAAAAAAGAAAAAATAAATAAATATATATATATATATATATGTATATATATAAACCTAGTAAGTCTCACTCAAAAGCACAAACTCAGATATAAGGTAGCCAGGTTTCAACTTCTCGAAAAATCATGCATAAGATTTTTGGCTGTGAGAAAAACAATAATAATAATGAAGTGCCAACCCACGGCAGAAATGGAATTTGCAAAATGAATATTCTTGTTGGCATTTGGCCTTGCCAGCTCTTGGAACAAATGAAACACCCTCAGCTTTCCTGGAACATTTTGGTGGCATATCACAGCTGTTGTTCTATAAAAATGAGTGATTCAACTGTCATTTCTGCTATATGAAATGTGGCTCTCCCAGATTCGCCCTGCACACCAAGGCCAATCCTGACATTTGTTGCCTCAGAGTGCATGCAGTGGGCCTGCCCTGCTTCTGCCACAGAGTGGAGGGTCTCGAAAGGTCTGTTTGGGGAAAATCTTGAGGTTCTCTCAACTAACATTTCAAGAATAGCTCCTGGATGTTCAGGAAAATTGGAATCATCCACAGAGTTACAGAAGGTAGGAGAGAATTTGAGAATGGGCCAGAAAGACTTCACGGTGTGCACCATAATCATTTAAAGAGATTGTAAGTCTGAACCCTTCACATGTACGGATCTCTAGTGTTGAGATGGAACGGACAATTCTGGAAACATCCCAGCTCTCTCTGGAAGGTGCAGCCTCAGCAGAGGCAGCCCAGCTTGCCCAGGGTCATCTATCCCTAAGGAGACACCTCCCTGAGGCAACATTGTTACTGCAGAACTCCCCATCACTACAAATTTGAGCTTTAGATGACTCATCTATGCTTGCCTTCAAACCCTCAGCCCTTCATACAGAGCTTTTCATTCTTTTATTTGTTACGCACATATCAATGCTGGATTCTCAGGATCAGACTCTACAGGACAACGACCATTGGGGGCTGGCTGTTGTTCTCTACATTGTGGTCTTGCAATAGGTAAGAATGCAGCTCAACTGGCTATTAGACTAAAGAATTAATCTGGCTCACCTTTCTGCCAGTTCCTCAAAACCTGTGATCATCACCATAGCCAGATTATTGAAAACAAGTAAATGCACTTTGCCGCATACTGTCATTTTAATGTATTTTTGACAACAAGATTAATTGAGCGTGAACTAATCATCAAGACGTATGAAGCACGGTGGAGCGAGACCCACCTAAGCACAATCAGGCTTCTGTACTTCAGGGGCAAATCATTTAATTTCTCCAAGGCTCCATTTCCTCCTATAAACTGGGGATAATGGCATCACACTTACACGATGATTGCAAACACTAGAGATAATGTATATTAAGTGCCTGCTATAGTGGGTGCCCTATAAATTACAGCAATTATTAGACAGACCGTGATTTAAGGCCTTTTCTTTCAATCTGACCTTTTAATTTATTATATTTCACTGCACAAAACATCGCTCAATCGCTGTTGTTTATGGGTTACCTCAATGTCTCCCCGGCTGCCTCAACCCTCTCATGCATGAGGGGCTATTAGCAAAAGTGTCATATTAAATAACTTGCCCCAAAGACCATACCCTCTAGAGAAAAAACATCCTGAGCGACCTAGTATGCTGTCTCCTTTCTAAGTACAGTCACAAGGGGACATCTCCGAAACCACAGCAAAGTATCAAACGCTTTCAGCATCTTATGTGGGGGCCATCCCTGTCTTCTCCATGTCCTGATAGATAATGAATCAGTGTCTGGCCGTCCAAATCCTTTTCTACCGGCCTGATCGAATAAGCATTCCCCCAGGCCTCCAGACAAACGGGGATTTCCAAGGCAACTAAGGACAGCCATAATCATTCACCCGGACTCAAAAGCCCTCAGCTGAAGAGATAACTTGGGATGGGAAGCATTACTGACCTGCTGCACCTCTTGTTCTGTGTGCCATGCTTAGTCACTCAGTCGTGTCCAACTCCTGACCGCATGCACTGTAGCCCACCAGGCTCCTCTGTCCATGGGATTCTCCAGGACAGAATACTGGAGCGGGCTGCCATCTCCTCCTCCAGGGGATCTTCCTAACCCAGGGATCTTTGAATCTGTGTCTCTTCCATCTCCTGCATTGGCAGGGGGCTGCTTTACCACTGAGCCTCCAGGAAAGCACACATCTCTTCTTAGAGGATGGTAACAGCATGGCCGAGAGGAAAAACAAAGGGACTGATTCCAAGACCCAGATTCCTGATTTGGCTTAGCCGGCAAGAGACCTTTACATTTATGCCTCTTTACCCGTATGAACCTCAGTTGACCCATCCCTACCATGGTGGAAAGAGCACTGGCCTTCCCGCCTTAAAGGGTTTACTAAGTGTAGAGCCGGAAACATTCAGAAAAAGCACAGAGGGAAGTTGTTCAAGTTATTGCTGTCATCCTTCGCTGGCACACCCTGAATCCATTATGTAAATCTCAGGGGGCAGGTCAATTCCTTTCTTAGGCCTCAGTTGAGAATTTTTTTTAGGACCAGCTCCTGACACTTCCAGAACTGAAAGTTTCTTCATCTACTCTACACTTCTTCCCCATCAATTATTAGCAAGGCTGATGCCTCCTGTCCCCCCTCACAGGATTAGGATTATGTGTCCCAGATTCATAAACCTCTCCCTGGAGCAGCCTGGGGTTTCAAACTGCCCTTCACATCCCTGCCAGCCAAGAAGACATGCAAATCAGTAGCTCCCACTATTTCAAAGCAAATGACTCTAACTGAAAAGATCCTTACCTAGGATTTTCCTCCACTTGTTATGTTTTTATGCATAACTTCTTATCTGTACTTGATTATGCTGGAATAAGACTATGAATATTAATGATTGGAATTTATAATTTAGTGCTGTGCCTTTTCTGCTGATTAATTCAAGGACATTTTATTTCCTAAGAAGCTAGGCTCCTGGAGTCGTCAAACACATTTTCCTGGACACTCATTTGAACTCAGAATATTTATCTACCAATTCAGGTTGAAAGCAGGGGCTCAGCCTCATTGGAATTTTTGTCTTAAAAGATAACTACTAGGCACGATGTTGAGGTAGCTGAGCTGAAATTTTTTGGGAAAACTTATTTCAAATCTTGCAGGAAAGCCAGAGCTCCTTGTAAGTTAATGGAGTGGTATTATTAATAAATAATGCCTCATGTGATGATAGCCTAGTGTGGACTTCACCTGTGCAGAAAGCAGGAGACTTTCTATCTGATTTTGACTTGGCTAAAAAGGTTAAAGGGGTCAGAGCTGGAATGCTAAGTCATCGTTCCATCAAGCTCAGAGAAGGGCTAACTCAGGGATATGATGTCCTTGGGCTGGAGGAAGCAGTAATCAGGGGTTCGGGAGGTTTCTACCAAGGCAGAGTGACCTGCTAGATTCCAATTCCCAGGGAAATCTTCAATTTGGGGTTAATGTGAGATGCATCTGATATAATGTCCCTGCTGAGACAACAGAGGCTAACTCCAAGAAAGAGAGGCAGAGATGGAAGAGAGTGAACTGACAAAACAGGAGGAAGGGAGGAAAAGAAGGGAGAGTGAGGAAGGTGAGAGGGAGATTCGGGGGAGGGAAGGAGGAGAAGGAAGGGGAGAGCCACGCAAGAGAAGACCCAAACGAGTGAAAAGCGAAAACAAAATGAGAAAGAAGAGGAAAGAAAGGACTGAGGTAAGAGGGGAAATAATGGAACAGGAAGAGGATGAGAAAAGCGCAAGGACAGGAAGGCAGAACCTAAGGACAGAGGAGAGGATGAGAAAAGCGCAAGGACAGGAAGGCAGAACCTAAGGACAGAGGAGAGGAAAGAAAAGAAGGCAAAGCTGGAAGAACACCAAAGAAGAAGACCAAAAGGAAGAAGAAACCACAAAACCAAATAATGCTTTCAGGGTTGAAATTTACAGGCTTTCTTCCAGCTTCCTGGAAGGATATTGAAGAGAGCTTATCCTGTGGGACGAATCATCTTTACCCCGTCTTTGTCCTGTGCGCTCACTCCCCCTGCTATGGGGAACTCCATAGGTTACTGCGAAGTGAACGCTGAAGCGTCCATTAGATGCAAACATGCTCCTTGATAGAGTGAAGAATGGCTGCTTACATAGTCCTGAAGAAAAGCCATGTTGTCTGTGCATAACAAGATCTTGTTGGGAGAGGCAAAAAGAGTAAAACGCTTACTTTAGAAAGCTCTTTCTCGAACTTCTTGGAGATAGTCTGAGCTGTGATTTCCAGGCGTTCCACTCTCACCACAGGAAAGGTGTTGTCCGGCAGGATAACGGAGCACTGGCAGACCCCACGGTCACTCTGTTGCCAGTGAAGTTGGAAAATGGCTGCAAATAAAAGTAAGTTCAACATCAGTGATAAGCTGGGCAATGAGCTTTTTGGCAAGGGGAGCGGCAGAAATTGACTTGTCAAAAGAGTGTTTCAGTTCAGTTCAGTCGCTCAGTCATGTCCAACTCTTTGTGACCCCATGGACTGCAGCACGCCAGGCCTCCCTGTCCATCAACAACTCCCGGAGTTTACCCAAACTCCTGTCCCTTGAGTCAGTGATGCCATCCAGCCATCTCATCCTCTGTCGTCCCCTTCTCTTAGAGGCAAGCAAATGGAACCCAGTACATAAACGAACAGAATCACAAAAACACCCAAAGCTGCCGCGATGTCTCACAGGCACAGCTCATTCAGTGGTCAGCCACCTCTCTACCTGTTAAGGAAACCATATGGTTCACCTTTCCAGAAGAGTCTTAAAGGAAATTATTACTGTCCCCATGTAAGGAAAAAAAAAATTAAAGTGATGAGAGTCCTAAGATTGAATTTTAATTCTACCATTTACTGGATCTGAATTCTCTTCAAGTCTTGGTTTCCTCATCTGTCAAACAGAGAAAATCTACTTCACAGGGTTGTCCCCAAGAGGAACCAAGTAATGTAAACCAAGTCCCTGGTACATGGTAGGTGATCAGTAAATGTCACTTTCCTTTTCCTTCTGCTTACTGCTTTTCTTTCCTACACCTCTATGCCAGTCTCAATTCATTGCCTTCCAGTAGAATGAGGAAAACATCAAAGATATGGGTTACAGTGAAGTTGTACTGTGCAAATTCACATTCTCTCTTCACCTGGGAAAATATATAATGAATATCCTTCAAAATGGCAACAAACCTGCCATTTGTCACAAACTGAACAATGTATGAGTCTGAAGGTTTTGTACAAATTTTTTAAAAGTTTTCCAGCTTACCACTTGCAGAAAAATCGTTTTAAAATATTTGATGTTTCTTTAATATATTCAGGCTCACACTTTGGTGCCAATGCATATTTTAAAATGACAGGTTTAAAGATCCTGTTTTTCTTTTGTCCCCTTTGAACTTCCCCAAGGGGATCCCGGCACAATTAACATTTTTTTTTTTATTACTCCAATTGCTTTGCAGAGTAACTCTTGGCAGCCGACTGACTGTGCCTTTCAATGATCTTCTCTGATGGCAAGCCCAAAGCTCACCTGTACAACATCAGCCCGAAGGGTCTCTTTCTGACACTACCAAGGGCAAGGGGATGGTTTTCAGAATTTGAAGAGATGCAGGCTACACTTCTCAAAGTTTCAGAGGTCAGCTGGCTATTGATGAGGTTGTGTGCTCTGTGATTTAATGTCTACCAACTCCCCTAATTCCTAAACAAGCTGAAGCTGGATGCTTGTATAATCAAGATCTAGTCCACCAGTGACCCTTGGACCAATTAATTCAGGCTTTTGAAGCTAAATTGCTTGTTCCGTGTGTGCACACTAAGTTGCTTCAATCATGTCCAACTCTTGTGACCCTATGGACCATAACCCACCAGGTTCCTCTGTCCGTGGGAATCTCCAGGCAAAAATACACGCCTCCTCCAGGGGGATCTTCCCGACCCAGGGATCAAACCCACATTTCTTATGTCTCCTGCAGTGGCAGGCATGTTCTTTAACACTAGCGCCATGTGGGAAGCCCACATTGCTTGTTATTTTAACCTAATCTTCTTTTAAGATGAGCTAATTATATATATATATATTTATATGTATATACATGAATGAGTGAGTCATTTAGTCATGTCCCACTCTGCAACCCCATGGACTGTGGCCCACTAGGCTCCTCTGTCCATGAAGTTCTCCAGGCAAGAATACTGGAGTGGGTAGCCATTCCCTTCTCCAAGGGATCTTCCTGACCCAGGGATCGAACCCAGATCTCCCACATTGCAGGCAGATTCTTTACCAGCTGAGCCACCAGGGAAGCCCAAGGATAAAGGAGTGGGTAGCCTATTCCTTCTCCAGCAGATCTTCCCGACCCAGGAATCAAACCGGGATCTCCTACATTACAGGCGGACCTCTTTACAGCTGAGCTACCAGGGAAGACAAATATATAAATTTATTTGTACCCAGAACACTGTATGGCATGTTAATCTTAACATTGGCCTCAACTTGTTTTGCCAGTCATACCCAACACCTGCAAACCCTGGGGAGTAAGAGGAAGGACAAGCAGGTTTGTGCTGAACACCAGGCCTGGGAGGAAGGGAAGGAAGGGTCTTTACCAGGGACGAATAAGGACTAGACAGGTCACACCAGGAGCCTGGTAGAGAGGCCAGCCTTCTTGGGAACCAGCTTTATCACTCACACGGAAGGTAGAAAGCCTCCAGTTAAGGATGCCAAGGTTTTTACAGGAGGAACCATATATTGTAGACCTTTGAAGAAATAGCTTATTATAACAACTGTCTACCGAAAGAAAGATCTTGCATTGCATTTTGACAAGGGGAGGTCAATTAGCTGCACAAGACAAGGTTGGGCCTTTCTGAGAGTTCTTGGAAAAGCTCTGTCAACTCTCCAAACAGCAGAGATCGTCAAGCAGTTTCTAGACAATCCACTAGAAACCACCAGCTCACAACTTTTCGTCCTGAAGTTCACCTGAAAGGCGGGCAAATAATTATGAGGGCTGCTGACAGCCATTCCACTGTCTTGTACTGAACATCTCTGTCCTAACGCTGTGGACTCCCCAGCTCCCGTCCTGTTTATCATCAGCTCAGGGTGCCCGACTGACATCACAATGGTCCATAAGTTTGATCAGTGTTTCCCATTAGAGATATTTCTGTTCCTTGCATTCAGAGATGATGAAACTAATGGTGATGGGTCTCCCTCCACGGCAGATGCTTAATCTCTATGTGAGTATAATGTGGGGGATGGGCAGTAAAAATAAGCGTGTGTCCCGTTGGCCTTTGGAAGGGTACGAGATCCACCATGTGGACCCCACAGACACCTTACACTGATCAATTCTCACTCAAGCTGTGTTCAATTCACATTTACTGGCATTTACAATTTTCCAGGCCTCTGACTAAAGGGAGACAAATAAGACCCAATTCCTTCCAGTGAATCAGGCCCACTGTCATTATGAAAGCCTTAGTGTCTTTCTTCTCAACAAGTCCCTCAGTCTGATGACAAAAGCACCTGGCTCTTGGTTCTGACTCTGCCTGTTGCTGTGTGGGGTGAAGCATGGAGCCTTACCTTGTCTGGGAAACGAGGGCCATGATAGCGCCCCCACCCTGCTTTGAAGGGTGCCATCTGAGGCATCTGAAGTGCCCTGAGCATGCCAGCAGAAAGTGAGGTGCACATTTGTGATTTCAGGCTGCAATTGGCTCTAATTAGCAGCCAAGTCTAAGTGCCTGTAAAGATTCAAGGCATAAAATAATGGTACTCAACATTTTCAAAGTACAGAAAATGATACGTTTGGAACTTGCTCAATGACAGTTATAAAGGGGTTTTCTACCACTTTCCAAAGAGCTCATCAAACTGACAGCCAGCCCTAGAAAACTGGATTTATAGTGGAAGTGACACCTAGCCTGCTCTAAAAAAATGAAGTTGGAGTCGCGATACTAACTCACCAGAGGCAGATAAGTAAACCAGGAAGGAAATTAAAACCTCTAAGTATAATTTAACTACCATTCGTTATCTACTTTTAAATATTTATCTCCTTACCAACTTTGGATTTCTCTGTTTCTTGACTTATATTTTCTTTTCTAGTATTTTAGGTGATCATCTTACCCAAAAGCTGGTTTCTAATTGGTGATCAAACTCTGACCTCATTTTTAAAGAAAATGCTAACCGGGTCTCGTTGTTCCCAGAAATCATTTAGTGTCATGGAGTAAAATGATGTGTTTTCTGGCTACAAAGAAGCTGGGTGCATATTCATGGTTCTTAAACCATTCTCTTTAAAATGAGCACTTTTCATCTATACTCTCTGAAAATGAAAGCTCCGTCTGTCTGAGAATGGACAGACGGTGGAAAGCATGAGCAGATAGGGGTTTCCCAGGTGGCTCGGTGGGTAAAGAATCTGCCTGCAACCCGTGAGACACGGAGATATGGGTTGGATTCCTGGGTTGGGAAGATCCCTGGAAGAGGGTATGGCAATCCAGTATTCTTATCTGGAGAACACCATGGACAGAGGAGCCTGGCGAGCTACATTCCACAGGTCACAGACAGTCAGACACAACTGAAGTGACTGAGCACTGAGCATATGAACAGCTAACTTTGAACTGTATCAGTGGCTGCTTTAGCGACTTTAAGCTGATAACGTTATCTCACTAACCCTCAGTTTTCACATCTCTATAATGGGACCATAAATTTTACTTACCTCTGCAGATTAAATAATATATATTATATACTTAATATAGTCATGGCATTTATAAAAGTCATTCAGAGAACATTATTGCTGCCTTTTCTATCTGAGCCCTAGGCAAAAAAATGTGATAACTGCCTTGAGGTTATCAAATGGTTTTCATTGCCTTGACGTTCTAATGGTGAAATGGAAACAAACAAAAGCCTTCTTCCTCCTCTTGTCCTATTGGCCCTTCCAGTCCAATTATCGCATAAGCAGCCACCTGAAATGTGAGTAAAAGATCATAGAAATACAGAGGACAGAAATCACACCTTAGCACAGAAAGCCTAGTTGTTACAGAGTAAGACTCCTACGGAAATATCCAGAGCTGATGTGGGCAGAGGTGGAGGATGCTTCCTGCGACCAGCCTCTCACCCTTCCAGGCCTCTTCCCACTTCCTCAAAAGAGATCCATCCCCTAAACTAAGGTCACTGTACGTCCCAGTGACATGGATCAGCTGCTGTGCTTACTCAGTTATGTCCAACTCTTCACGATCCCATGGACTCTAGCCCACCAGGCTCCTCTGTCCATGGAATTCTCTAGGCAAGAACACTGGAGTGGGTTGCCATTTCCTCCTCCAGGGGGTCTTCCCAACCCAGGGATCGAACCCAGGCCTCCTGTGTCTTCTGAATTGAGGGCGGACTCTTTACCTGCTGAGCCATTGGACCAGACCCTTTCTAGCCCTTGCTTGCTTTTCACTTGTTTGTTTGTCTTGTTTGTTTGCTCCTGCTATCGTCATTTTGAGCTGGAAATGACCTTAAGGTTCCTTACAAGAACGACTGAAAAGAGTTAACACTCCTCCAGGGAAATACCACGTGTGACAGCACTTTCCCAGAGACCAGGGTCCCCTCCTCCTACTCTGTCACCCATCTCCCTTGCAAACAAGGCTCAGAGTCACTTCCAGGGCTCCAACAGAAGCATCGAGGGTCTCCGACGGCAGCAAATCAACTAGACAGACTTTTCTGGAGCTTCTCCTGGCAGGGCTCATCCCGTTACCATTCGTATCTGGGTTAGAACCCAGGAAACTTCTTTTTTTTAAGTCTCTCTCCACTCCGCCCAAATTCTAAAGTACAGTCAGGTTGGAGAACCTCTTGAAAGCTTAGATTTCTTTCTCTAAAGCCCCCAGCTGGAGAACCAAAATGCTGTCTCTCTTGCTAACAATTTAATTATTTTACCCAGGGTTTTAACTCATTTTCAAGGCACCTGCAGTTAACAAAGGAAGTCGTAAATCTTTTAGAGTGTTCAGGACTACCCATCCGTGAAATTATATTCAGGTCTCCAAAAAGCCAAAGGAAGGGACAGAAGGCAGTTCTGAGACTCTGGGGCCTCCTTACCTGGGACTTGGAGCTGGAGGTGGACCAGGTAGGGTCAGGGGGGTAGCCGGAGCTGAAGGTGGAGGTGGGGAAGGAGGGGAAGGTGATGTTGACCCCCCAGACACTCATGACAGCTGAGTGGAGGAGGCTCAGGACGACCAACAGGCAGGAGAAGCCCGGCTTCATCTTGTGCTCTAGGCTGAAGTCACTGAGTTTTGCGGGAGCCCCTGGGCTTCTTAAAGGGCCCAGTGGGGATTTCCCCCCAGGCCAGTTTACAGGCAAAGAGGAAGCTGCCGGAGGACACAAGGCCACCCAGAAAGGTGAGGACACCCAGGAGCCTGAGTCATCTGTCCCCCAGGTCCGGGCCCCACTCTGCCAGCCGCCCTTAGATCTGAGTATTGCCTGCCAAATATTAACTCAAATGAGCTTGTTGAAGCCCAACATCTGGTTTCTGACTTGACATTTCTTGAGACAGATGAGATGAAAGTAGTCTTTGTGGATGAAACAGAGGTTGGGAGCACCGGGAAAGAAAAGCAAGCCTCAGCACTGTTCCCAGAAGCCACCTCTATTTGTCCCCTGAACCTCCCCCAACATTGTCCTGAATGCCACCTTCCATGGGCAGTAGGGGAACTCCATCTAGAGACCGTGACTCTCCCCAGGGATTCCGTCTTCACTAGTTACTGCCCAGGCTGTCTCCGACCTCAACCCTGCAGGGTATGCATCTAAACAGAATATCTCAACAGCCCCACTAGGAAGGAGACACCTGCAGTGAGTCTACCCTGGAAAACGCAGTCAAGGACTCTGTGCGCTCAAGCATTTGTCCCCACGAGCTTGACAGAGGAGAAAGGACCCAGGCAGGAGACTGCCCCACACCCGGTCCGGAGACCCATGTTGGACACTTTCTTTCTCCAGACGGTTCTCTCTTAACCTCCTTATCACAGACCCTGTTGTGATCCAGGTGGGCATTCAAGAGCTAAAGGTGTATTAATGAAACTGAGAAATAAGGGTGGTCTTTAAGCCCCACATGCAGAGGCCCCAGAAGATGAGATGGCTGGATGGCATCACCGGTGCAATGGACATGAACTTGGGCAAACTCCAGGAGTTTGGTGAGGGACAGGGAGGCCAGGCGTGCTGCCGTCCATGGGATCACAAGGCGTGGAAATGACTGGGTGGTTGAACAGCAGTCAGGCCCCAAGTGCACCTCTCCACCATCTCACACATCCCTGTGACCTCCGCCTTCCTTCTGCAGAGGAAGCAAGTGTGTTGGCCTGAATAATAAAAACTAGCTCTCTCTCTCTCTCTCTCCTTAGTCAGTGACCTTAGGCAAATCCCTGAGCCTCCTAGTGTAAGAACAATTCCTAAGTCATTAGAATTTAATGAAACATTGTATAAGAAGTTGCTTCTAAGCTTTGAAACTGTCAGTCTCTCAGTTGAGTCCAACTGCAACCTCATGGACTATAGCCTATGAGTTTCCTCAGTCCGTGGGATCTCCAGGCAGGAATACTGGAGTGGGTTGCCATTCCCTTCTCCAGGGGATCTTCCCGACCCAGGTCTTGAACCCAGGTCACCTACGTTGCAGGCACATTCTATACCATCTGAGCCACTCACATTTTTGTGTGTGCTTTTTTTGGTTTTATTTTTAATTTCCCAACCCAGCTCAGTATGTAAAGCTGTTGGGTTCCAAAACAGAAAGGAGGCCCCTGCCCTGCTCCGTCTCCACCCCACCCCCCCAGGAGTGCTTTGGAAGACCAGATCTGAAGAGTGCTTTGACCTCAGGGGCTGCACAAACTCAGGATGAATACCGTGCTCTTGTGAGAAACAGGATGTTAAACTCTCAGCACATTATTCAGATACCGGGGAGGGGATGAGCAGGAAAAATAAGAAAGAATGAATGAACAGAGAGTGAGGGAAGGAAAAGAGAGGGAAAGGGTGCACTCAAGGCACCCTGAGACCGCACCCCTGGTTGCACACCCCACGCAACCTCTGACCCAAAGTGTTAACTACATACTAACCCACAACAGCCCCCCAGCCTTTAGGGCCCACCCCACTCCCACCATCCAGCCTATCATTGCTGCCTGCCTCACTGAAACACACCTGTCCAGCCACACAGATGCCTTCTGCGCCTACCTAATACCCACATTCGGGTGGACACAGTGATCACAGGCAGTTAGAGCAGACCCAGGAAGATCACAAGCATTTTCCCAGAAGCTTTCTGGGAGCAACAGGGTCTGGCTACATGATCTGCTCCAAGGCAGTCTGCAAAGACTGAGGGCAGGGACAGGGGATCCATGGCCTGGGTCAGGAGATGCCCTGGAGAAGGAAATGGCTACCCACTCCAATGTTCCTGCCTGGAGAACCCCTGGCAGCAGAGCCTGGATAACTATAATCCATGGGGTCACAAAGAGTTGGACATGACTGAACTATTGAGACTCATACGCGACCAGCTATTAAGGGATAGGGCGTGGACTTTTTGTTTTTGTTTCTTTATTGAAGTATAGTTGATTTATCAGTATTAGTCTGAGGTGTACAGCAGAGTGGTTCAAAGTTTTATATATTTGTGTGTACACGTACGCGTGTGTGTATGTATATGTATATTCTTTTCCACTATAGGTTTTTGCAAGATATTATAAAGTCCCCTGTGCTGAATACAGTAGGTCCTTGTTGTTTACATATTTTATATATGGTAGTGTGTATATGTTAATCCAAACTGTGTTTTGAAGCCCTTACCTCTCATATTCTCCCCTAGGATGGGTTGTCAGATGTAGCAAACAAAAATACAGGACACCTAGTCCAAAATTTCAGACAAATAACAAATCATCTTTTAGGATAAGTCTGTTCCATGTAATAGATTTGGGATAAACATGTACTAGAGTGATTATAGATTGCTTATTTAACATTTGATTTAAATTGGCTGTCCTGTGCTTTGTCTGAGAACCTGACTGCTGAAGGCTGCTGGCTGCACCTGGGCAGGGCCTCCTGGGTAAGGATGTGAGACTCAAAGTTCACGGTTCTCTGTGGGAAGCAGTTCAGCCTTGGCCTCAGTGTTCCAGCCACTGAGATGTCTGACCCAAAACAAGAAAAGCAGAGGGCATGTGTCAGAGTAGAAACTGGTGCGCTGAGCCTGTTAAGGGAACCACCGACTGAAACTGCCTACCCTGGCCAGGCAAGAGAGTAACCACTTGCATGAGTTAACTTCAAACCAGAGGTCCTGACAAGGAACGCAGAACTAACAAGTTACCACCAACTGGAAGAACTCAGGAAAGGTCAAAAGGAGAGAGGTGACATCAGTCCCCATGTCTTACTAACCTCCAAAATTCCTTCTGGCTGGAATCCATCTTCACTGAGGGATGCACACACCACCAGCAAGGACCTGAGTCAGAATGACTGGCCAGAGGCCACCCGGACACTAACTCCATCACCATAAAGACTGAGCCAGCCAGCCCATAGAAGCGCGGTTCTGCTGGACCCCCTCGCCCTGTAGTTCTCCACCTGGGCAACTTTTTCCAACAAAGTCTCTTGCTGTGTCACTTGGTCTCCTCAGACAATGCCTTTCCAAACGTTAGACACGAGCCCACTCTCGGGTCCCAGAAGGCAATGAATCCATGACCCTGAGATGAACACTATGCATATGGAGACAGGGAGGAGAGCTTTTCTCCATCTCCCATTGCAGTTTCCCTCTTCTTCCTGCTTTCCACCAAAGCAAAGGGCAAAATCTCCTCTCATTTGCTAGTAGCCTCTGTCTGTGGCAGTAATGAGCTTTCCTTGTTCCTTTTTTCAAGGAGCATGTCAGTGCCCTTGTCAAAAAAAGAAAAAAAATCTCATTAACGATGGTAGCCGGTAGCCATGACTACCTTCAGGGCCCTCTATGGCCAATCCTTTTGCAGACCCCCTTCCAGAGGGGTTGCATTCCTGCAGGAATGAGACAGCAATTCTCTCAAACCCAAGTGTGCCCTAGATAGGAAAGGCAGCCCCCACTCCACCACTGTGCTCACAAGCTGCTGCGTTCCTGTGTGCCTCTCTAGTTTGCAGATTCTGTGCTTCTTGGTAGCAGCAAAGGCACAAAAGCATTGGTGATGACTCAGTCATGAGATTATTAATAATAAGAGTTTGATCAGTTCCTCTGCAAATACCTTTGTCCTAAGAAACAACAAGCCTCTTGGTTATCAGCACTGCAAAGCACACAGTGCATTATTTATAAAAATTTGTTCCTACCCTGGGCTTTCTCTAGAGTAAGAGGTCACTGAAATTCACTTGAATAACAGTGCATTCTTCACTGGCAGCTTGAAGCAAAGTTACTGTGTGTGCCTTTCATTAGGGGAACTTCCTAAAGCTGTACTACTTGAAAAAACTGCAATACACAGGGAAAATACCCATCTAGGTAAAGCTTTAATTCAATTCCCCATCATTAAAAAGCAATGTCAAACATACCATGGTACTTTCAGAAGACAGTGTCTTAGGGTATCTGGTCTATAAAGGGGCGACAGAGACCATGTTTAGTCAACAGACTTACCACAGAGGTTGTGTTGGGGTGACACTTTCCTTATCTGTTGATCCATCCCCAACAACCCTCAAATCTCTATTAGCAATACTCAGAAATGATATGTAAAATGTAATAATCAACTGACACCATTCAGGTACCCTCAAAAGAAGGTTAACAATGGGTATTGGCCTTCATTGACAACGTGTATCAGGCCCCACTCTGTACAAAGTATCAGACCCTGTGAAGATTTAAAAAGAAAGAAGAAAGCATAATTATCAATAATGAAAATGTCTCGTCACTCAAGGGGAGGCAGTTTACTTCAGAGAATATCCTAGGAATGAAAACAACAGGTTGGACCCGAAACTAATTACATGAATCCTGAGGAGTGACAGGATGGATGATGGGGCCCCAGTCTGAGTGGGCTGATGTGGGAATGTAAGCCAGGTGACGAGCTTCTTGAGGATGGAGACAAAGGATAGAGACCTTTTGGTTTCGAACTTCCAGCACCCAGCCAAGTGCATGGTACCTGGTGTCCAATAGACATTTGCAACTGAAAAGGGACATATTTAACAAATACGTGAGTGAAGAAATGAATGAACGAGTTGATTCAAGAACTGTCAAGAATTGTGAATTTTTTTAATTATTGGAGTAAAGGGAATGAGTTCCCAGCAAGAGAAATTACAACAAGAGTATAAGAACTCAGGCAACCTGAATTCTCTCCAAGGTCATGGTGCTGGTCATGCCCCTGTGATCTCAGGTAGCCACCCTAACTGCTGCTGCTGCTGCTAAGTCGCTTCAGTCGTGTCCGACTCTGTGCAACCCCATAGACGGCAGCCCACCAGGCTTCCCCATCCCTGGGATTCTCCAGGCAAGAACACTGGAGTGGGTTGCCATTTCCTTCTCCAATGCATGAAAGTGAAAAGTGAAAGTGAAGTCGCTCAGTCGTGTCCAACTAGTAGTGACCTCATGGACTGCAGCCTACCAGGTTCCTCTGTCCATGGGATTTTCCAGGCAAGAGCACTGGAGTGGGCTGCCATTGCCTTCTCCGAGCCACCCTAACACTTGGGTCAGTTCCTAAGGTTGTTTCTCGTGCACCGTGCATCCACACTAAGAAGCTTCAGCCATGTCCAGCTCCTTGCCACCCTATGGACCATAGCCCGCCAGGCTCCTCTGTCCATGGGATTCTCCAGGCAAGAATCCTGGAGTGAGTGAGTTGCCATGGCTTCCTCCAGGGAATCTTCCCAACCCTGAAGTTGAACCCACGTCTCTTATGTCTCCTGCCTTGGCAGATAGATTCTTTACCACTTGGGAAGCCCAAAGTTTTCTTCAGCCTGACCTAAACATTCTAATTCCCTAAGCAACTAAACCACCACCACCAAGGATATCCTGTATTAGGAACTACACAGATTTGGCCATCTGATCATGGTTTAGAAAATTCCACCTTCAAAATACAGGATTTTCCAACCAAATGCTTACTTTCTTAATCTGCAGCAAAATCATCAATGTTGACTCAATGCAGAACCAAGCTAGTCCAAAGAGCAACTGATGGAAACCAGTGCAAATTTCTGTACAAATGCTGAAAAGCAAAAACAATAACCAAAAAAAGTGTTAAAAGTTAACATATGCTAAGTTTTTAGGAAAAAGAGAAATTGTACACCCTCAAAACATAGAACTTGGACTAATAAGCCATGTGTTCAGTTACTTCAGGTGTGTCTGAATCTTTTTGACCCTGTGGACTGTAGCCCGAGAGGCTCCTCTGTCCCTGAGATTCTCCAGGCAAGAACAATGGAATGGGTTGCCATTTCTTTCTCCAATGCAGGAAAGTGAAAAGTGAACGTGAAGTCGCTCAGTGTGTCTGACTGTTAGTGACCCCATGGACTGCAGCCCACCAGGCTCCTCCGTCCATGGGATTTTCTAAGCAAGAGTACTGGAGTGGGGTGCCATTGCCTTCTCTGTAATGAGCCACAAGTGTATTCAAAACTGTTTCCCTTAGGGATGTCTGGGTACAGTCAGGAAAGACCACCATCAGAATCCAGTGCACATGGGAAGCACAGGATCCCAGTCTTAATCTTTGGACCCCTCCAGAGAGACTCTGTCCAGAGACTTGGAACCGAGGATGGCCCATAACTTCCTCTTGCTGTCTCCTAACCTCTGCCTTCATCTCACCCCACAGCAGCAACTGTATTTCCCACACCAGTTAGATATTATAAATCACCCCAGCCATCCTTTTAAAGGCTGCTTAAGTTGGTTTCTCCAGTCCGAGGTGAAGCTTCCTCCTCTTGCTTATCTGCCCCACTGCAGAAGCTCTGCCTGCCTCTCACCCAAACCAGAGGTTATAATCCCAGCCATCCCATCTTCCCCAGCGTTCCTTGCCCATGTTCAGCCTCATATACCTCTCATGGTGAAAAAGAGGCATGCTTTCTACACATATGAGAAGTTGTCACTTGGAAATTCTAATTGTGACCCCTGCCACTCCTGCAGCCGTTTCAAAAGGTTTCGTCCCATCTTTTATTTTTCTGTTTCCATTACCTCCCTGCTTGAAACTTCTCGAACCCTATAAATGCCAAGCCCAAGCAAGGTGTCAGAAATCTGCTCTTAGAGACAAGTTCATGTAGTGAAAAGACAAAGAGTCTAAAATACTGAGCAAAACTGCTGGATCCACCAACTTCCTAGCTGAGTGACTTGGGACATGTAATCACAGCAGGATATGTCAAACTTGAGCTTTCAATACAGTAGCTACTAGCCGTGTGTGTCCACTGAGCAGTCAAAATGTGGCTGGTACATACCTAAGTGTATTGTAAGTATAAAATACACATGGCATTTCAAAGACTTAGTATAAAAGAAAAGAATGTAAAATATCTCATTAGTAATTTTATACTGATCACCAGTTGTAATAGTTATATTGTATAGTTAAATAATTTTAATTTATTGAATTTAATAAAATATTTTATTATAATTCATTTTACTGTCTTTAAAAAAAAAATTTAATGGAACTCCTAGGGAAAAAACTGACACCTTATGGGGTTTATGTTATACTTCTATTGTTATGATGGAGAAGCTTCTGGAGGTTACAGAAACATCAGAAGCTGTACCAACATCCAAAGCTGCCCCTTCCCATTGACAGGAGGTTAGCCAAGCA